>CAJNOQ010001200.1:0-34644 GCA_905250885.1 Didymodactylos carnosus
ACAAAAACTTATCCTTACGATCGTCTTTTCTCTTTTTTTTTCTCCATGTCATAGAGAATGAGGTATTTGAAGTTATAGTATAGTATTGTTTTAAATGAAAAAAACTGCCCTTTTCGAAGACAAATTCAAAAACATAATGTAATTTTTCTCAATGACGATGTTAAAATTTAAAAAATGTTTAAAACTTTAAAAAAATTAAAGTGCTTTTTCCATCAGAAAATCAAGACTTTTTTTTTTCAAATGGGCTACATACGAGCTCGCTGAGTTGTATGACGTGGAGAAAAAAAAGAGAAAAGACGATCGTAAGGATAAGTTTTTGTTTAAAAAAAAACAATTAGTTTTAAAAATCTTAATAGAAAGCCGTGAAACTAGTGGATTTTAATTTGTGACATATTAACTTCATACAAAGATAACACATAGATCTATCTAATGGTGAAAACTCGATATTCCTATGACTTTCCATTACAGAGATATACGCAATAGAAAAATGTCTTTTTTCATTGTACGGATACTTTTTATATCCACTGTGGGTAGATCGATTATCTTGGGTCCATATAATAGTTTTACGCATTCGCTAAGAAGAATTATCCTTGTACTAGCAGAATGAAAAAAGGCTGTTAAGTAATTTTATGACCTTGATCGTTTGGAAACGATAGTTTTTATTCTTTTTTAATTATTGAGAAAGGAGAAGTAAAGATCATATGCGTTGTCAGTGGGGTCTGTTAATTTGAATATATGCCGTAAAGAATGGCGTGACAATCTTGTTTCTGATAGAACGGTGTATTACATAGCATTTGCAAAACAACTTCGATTTCCTTCTACAGTGATAACAAGATTAACAAACTCATAGTTAAAGATATATGTACACGTGATGATATATTTGTTTATACAACTTACATTTTTAAACGTATTACTAGACTTGCTTGAAAATTTTTATTCCTATGAATTAACATTCGTAGGATCCACAAGTCATCGGTCAGTTAATTGTATTTAAATATAATTTTTTTTGTTTTTCTTTGTGTTTCTTGCATGCGAAGATATGAAGTAGTTAACAAGTTCGCACCACTTTCTTTGCATCTTCATAGTTTTTGTGTAGCCCTCTAGCTTTTTGGCTCCGTATCCATTTTAAAAGATGAAGTATGGTTGAGTTTTTTAACAAGAAACAAACACAACAATCGTTTGAATAGAATAGATATATACAATACGAACATTAATGTTTCCACTGTATAAATAGATCAAAAACTTATTTTAGAATGAAAAAACAAAACAATAACACGACATAACAGACATACAAGAAATAAAAAAGAACGATACAATATATTTCTCAATTTTGGATTTAAAAAGAAAGTGGAAGTTTTTAAGAAAAAAAAGTAGACTAAAGATAGTCAAATACTCTCAAGTTAAAATAAAAATCATTTGTTCTGAGTCAATGAGATCAAAAATCAAAATAAATATACAGTTATTAAATATATAAAGAATATGAACAATAAAATTGGCTTTCTTACATATAACAAACAGAAATATATCTGAAACAAAATAATTCTGTTGGAAAAAACATGTACATAAAATAAAGTAAAATACTTTTCATAACGTCGAGAGATCTTAATCATTTTTAAACAAAAACAAAATGTCACCAATATACGAAACAAGATTTATCTATTTCGATTAATTTTAAAAAAAACCAAAAAATCGGCTAAGATAACAGTAGAATGGAAAACAAAAATAAAAATAAAAATAAAAATAAATGTACACTTTTTGCACTGTTCATTCATGATCAGACGATATACAAAGTTAATTTTGGAATATGAATAAAGATAACGAAAGAAACAGAAAACACACACAGTTGATTGTAGAAGTTAAACAACATATTATACATAGAGGAGAAATGAAAAAGAAAAACTATCGTAAAACGTCGATAATAAATGGAGATTTTCGGGGACTAGTTGATGTTGTTGTTATTCCCAAATTAACACTACTAGAAGGATAATCGCCAAATACAAAACGAAAACTAAAAAAGAAAGAAAAATTGACTATTTCAATGGTGTAGATAAATCTAACAACAATGTAGAATATCTTCTCGATGCCATTTAGGATGAAAGTAATCTATCGTTGAATGTCTGAATAAAAACTAACTTTCTATATAAATATTTTCTTTTTACCAAAGTTAACGAAAGCAAACATTATTGGCACATTATTACGAATAGAACAACAAACATATATAACACTAATTATCAACAAACATCACAATATAGAAATATCAAATAAAATAAATATTGTGTAATTTAACAGGAAGACGATTATGAATCCAATAATAATGGTTTCTCCTTATTTATATGATTTGATTTCGTTGATTTTTTTATTATTATATCTTCTAATGTAAGGTTTTTTGGAAATGATGATAAAGTAGAAGACGATTTATTATAATAAATTGGTGATGTTAAAGGCGTGTTTATCGTAGATGTTGGTAAGGAGAAAAGCGATATGGGTGATGAACGATGTGCCGTTGTGTTTTTGATTGTTTTAAATGATGGAGATGTGATATTTGTCGGAGAGGACAAAGAATTGAACGTTGGTAATAGAGTTCGCAAGCTTAAAACAAATAACATCAAATACAATCACAAATTACACAAAAGCAAATAATGATTATTAGTCATTAATTAACAGCAAATATGAGAATGCATGCAAAAATAAAAAGTATATATATAAATCTAGAGCTATGAACAAGACATAGTCTTTACTTTTTTTTCAAAGTGTAAAAAACAATGACTATAAAAATTTTTAAATCTAGTAAGAACATTACAAGACTATGTCAAAGCAAAGAAGTCATAGAATGTTTATTTTTATTCTCATTATTCTATCAAAATAAAAATTTATACTTTTTAATTAATCGATGTCTCATTTTTGAATCAAAAAATGGGTCAAAATCATCTGATCAGACATATTCTTAATATACAAAATACAGTTTTTTTTTTAGTATTGAAACATACTCAAATCTTAACCAGATGTTGTTGTTTGTTTTTTTATTAATAGACATCAAAGAAATCAATTAATAAAAAAATTCAATTGGTCATTATAAAATATATTTGAGTATGTAAACATTTTCTACAACTTCTTACTTACGTTATCATAGTATATGTATAAAGAAAACAATCTACAAATAAGTCTAAGAAACTGTTTTCTTAAAGTTGAATCTATTCAGTTATCGTTAGTCTTAGTTTTGCATGCATTAAAAGAAAAAAAATCAGATGAAGAATTTCTTTTTAAATTTATATTTCAAAATCAAAATATCAAAGGATGACAGTAATCACGCGTGTACATCCTGCAAAAATTTTCTTGATATGCATTATTGACAGGGAAAATAAAGCTTACCAATAGGATACAATGGCAAAGCAAGCAATCAAGGGAGAAAACGCACAAAATTTGATGCTGAAATGATAGAGAAAGAGAAAAAAAAAATGAAAAGTGTGAATGAAACATGAACATGAAGTGAAATATATTAAAAAAAGAGTAATATGAAACTGTCATGCCGTCTCCTTTAATACTTTTGTAAATGAAACAAATAATAAATATATTCATATAAGTGAACAAATAAAGCATGGCTATGTGTGAGTGTGTCATGTTGGATAAGCATGAGTAAATAAGCAAAATGAAGTTATATAAAATAATCTAGAAAATGATAAACTTACAATTGACGAACTTTTGATTCTTCACGTTTATAGCCAGGTAATTTTTCTTCAGGCTCTTTATTGATTGGACTAGAATAATAAAAATTAAAATAAACTCTTTTATAAAATATTAGATATATAACGTACCCTTGCACAGCCCCATCGAGTTCATCTTCTCTAAAAATATAATCAAATTTTTTATATAAAATATCATTTATTAATTAGTAATATGAAAACTTACTGTTCTTTAAAAAAGCGTAATTCTTCTTCAACTTCCATTAATTTTGTTTTCAAATCATTTTTTTCCCATAATACTTGACGTAATTCTTCAAGTGTAAAACGTGGACGATTTGTATCAGTTAATTCCAGTAATGGATCCTATAATAAGAAAATGATTAATCAATGAAAAAAAAAGAAAATAAATATAAAGATTGACTTACTATAGAAGATAGTGGACTAGCTAAATCATCACTTCCTTGAATCACTACTCGATCTTTCATATGATTAATAAAACTATCTTTTTCTTTTAATTGTACTTCTAAATCAGATTTTTCTATTAATAGACGTTGTGTTTGATTTGTTGAAAATGTATTCTTTTGTCGAAGTGTAAAATTAATTTTACATACACGTTCTAATTGAGCTTGAATCTTAATAAATCAATAATTTTTTCATGTAAAATAAATTAAAGATGCATGTATACATACGGCTTCAATATCAAATGTTTTCTGTGTAAGATCTTTATCTTTTGTTTTTAGACAACGTTTCAATTTTACATTTTCTTCTGTTAAAGTCTTAATACAGTCTAATTCTTGCCGAGTAATACCTAAGATTCAATAAAGAACAATTTTAAGAAAATAAAAATATAGTGAAATGGTGTATATTTACCAATAACATCACTTGGACTTGAAACTTCATTCCTTTTTTTAGAACCATCTTGTTCAACTTCATCAAGTAAACGTCTATTTTCATCTTGTAATTTTGATACTAATGCCATTAAATTATCAACTTCTTTTCGCCATTGTTCTTCGATTTGTTCAAGTTCCTAAAATAATACCATTTTACCGTTAGATAAAATCACAATTTAAAAGAAAAATAACAATAACAACTTACTCGATCAAATTTTTCTCTTAATTCTCTCATTTCATTTTTTTGAAGTTCTAATTTTTCAATTCTTATCTTTAATTCTGTTAATTCATCTGTCTCTTTTTCATTTTTAGCTGCTTGTGTTTCTAATAGTTCTAATATTCGAATTACTTTTGGTACAAGATCTTTAATTGTATCTGTACCATATAGTTCAATAATTCGTTCAAAATCTTTTCCAATTAGAGCAGCTTCATCATAAACACATTCAACAGTTAAATCGGGATAACAACGTAAAGAAGATGATGAATATGTCATTTTACGCATTACGTCTATTGTATCGGCATTATCAGACGATAATAAGAATGATGATGATGTTGAACGATTACTGTTAGTACTATTAACATCACTAATGATCGAATGAGAAGATGTTAACGATTGTGAAACTAAATCGGGCAATAATTCTTGAGATGAATCTAAACAAGATAAAAAAAAATAAAAATAAATTAAAAAAATCCAGCTACGATATGAGAAACATATGTGTATATATACTAGAGAGAAGGTATATAACAATAAGAATAAAAGAATTTTATTTGGTTTGGTTAGTATATAGAAGATAATTAATAATGATAATCAATAAAGTTTTTCATATACACACCCACACATAAGTGTTATCCAAAAAGAGTAAATTTAGAAAAAATTTATCAATTTTTACCGTTGATAATCTTACCGTATTTTCTATTATTTCTAAAAATAAATAAAATATAAATTAATGTCAGTTTCCTATTGTATTTTATTTTTCTATTATAAATACTATAGATTATCTGACACATACGCCTACACATTTTCTCTTAACATCCCAATTTTCGATCAATATACGTGAAAAAATGTAATCAATATTTTTTTTATGCTATTCGACAGAGTGTTACGAGAATATTAGACAGATTTCTCATGAAAAAAAGAAAACATGCTTCTATAGCTTTGAACGAACACATCGTATATTTAAGTGCTTTTTGTTTTTCCATCTTTTTTTTCTCGTCTTCTCTTCCTAAATCTCTCTATAGAAAGAATATTGTTCAAAATCATATCTCTGACATCCTGTTTGTGGATGTTAATGTTTTTTAGGACAAATCCATGTCTATATATTATGAAGAAGAAGAAAAAAAAAAAAGGATCACATAGATAAGAAAAGAAATATTTTCTAATAGTCTCTATGAAAATATTTATTCATTTGCATGGATGTATGAGTTAATTAGTATACACTTGATACTATTTATCAAAGAATAAGTTTAGAGAAAGAATTTAACAAGACAAACATCATGAATCAATTTTTTGAATCTTATTTTATGATAAATTTTTATTGTTTCAAAAACAAAACGAAAAAAAAAAATTAACAATAACTTATGGCTAATTGAACAATAATGTTGAGAAAAATAAAAGTTCACATCTACTAATCATTAAATAATTTTCATGCAACATATATTTCACAAAAATGTTGATCTATGAATTATTGAATTCAAGAACGTGAAATAGTATTTTATTTTTCATTTTATTGAAATCAATTAAATAGGAGTCGACATCATCGTTATAATAAACATACATACACACACACAAGTATATTTTTATTGTATTATAGATGTTTGTCGGAGAACCAAATAAGAAAGAGTAGCTACCACTATGAGAAATGAGTAAAAAAAATTTTTGTCATCGAATACTCATGTGAATTGAATAGATATTCATCTAATACTTCGATATGAATATGAATTTGAATAAAGAAAAGGAAAAAAAGACCCATGAAAGATAGATAGAATAAATAAACAACGATATTTTTTTTTTGTTTTTGGCAATATAGAAAACAAAACAAAAAAACAACAGAGTGTTGTTCAATTTACTATTGCTCATGCTATAATAAAAAACAAACTTATATTATCTCTACTAACAATCGCTCAAACAACATATGGTACTAAGAGTAAAACTCGTATCGATGAATCACCATGTACGTATTCTTTCATGATGAAAATGAGTATTCTTTTCACTTTTTCTTTTAAAAAATAAGAAGACTACATTGGACTAAATTGTCAGACAATGAATCATGTTGTTGATGATTAATTTATTCGTATACATATTGTACGTAAATAGAAAAAAATCTATAAAATTGACAGTAAATTCGTAAAAAAAACGGTAAAAAATTAGACTCTGTAGATTCTCTACGAATTTTAGAGACGATATGAAAAAAATTAGCTTACGTTTTATTATTAGTCTAGTCAAATTCATCAGCTCGATTGGAACAATATTTGATTTTGATTCTATTGAAAATCTCTAATTAGTACGTATTTCAGCGTGTACCATCAATATGTTTTAAATCATTACAATACATTTAAGTCTTCAAAATTCATGTTTTAGCGATTTGTAAACTAGTTTTTTTATACTGTCACTGACATTGGTAGTGAATCTAAAGATTCTCTGTTAAATCTAAAACGTTGTAATTATGTTTTTCTCCACAATATTATATATATTGCATTCAAAAATAGGAAACAGGAAAAGCAATTATTTGTTCTCTGTTCATACACATTTTAATAGTTCTGACAACTAGACAAGATAACAATATCTTACTCGATTAGCGACTAATGTCAATTAAATGAGATAAAAAGAACAAAATTCTTGTTACGGTACAGAACATTTAATAAAAAAATATATTTAAATGGATACAAAAAAGAAAAAACTAGTCGGCAATGTGAAAAGACAAAGTGAAGATGTAAAGCATATTTATTTTTGTAAAGAACTAAATAAGAATATTTGTAAAATATACAAATATTCCCAAAACATGTGTACCAAGAAACATGTACATTCTCATGCTGGAAGCTTCAACATACTTAAATTTTATATAATAATGGTATAATAATGCTTTAGTGGCACATATGTTATTATAGACAAATTTTAGGATTTTAGGATGCAAAAATCTGATACTAATTTTATACACGAATATATTTTAAGATAATAGCACACTGAAATTTTCCTAGTAATAGACTTATTGAGATACTTGAGCCTGAACGAAACCTTTCTGGTGAATATAGCAATTTGTGAGTGTTCTCGTACTTTTTATGTGTTTAAGAACGTTGTGTTATTAGATTCTGCACATTGGTCTTCATCGTCTTATCATTTATTTTAGGGGTGTTCTGCAAATACCCGCTAAATAACACGAACTGATATTGAGAGCGACATAAGCAACTACTAATTACATCAATTTGTTTCAAAGTATAGCACGTTTCAATTTAGATCATAGCATCAGTCGTTATTAGCAGTAGTTGTTTGCAATTTTCTAACTGATTGCCAACTACGTTAACTGCACAACTCAATACAGCACTAATGCCCTTTAGTCCTTATTTCACTAACCAGTATTTTTCTATGACACAAAAATCTAATATTTTTTAAACAAAAAATCGCTAATTTACAATCATCGTTTTTTGAAACGCTTACGTATAGCCTGTTACAAGTTATAGCTCAACTGACATCACAAATGAATGTATCATCCGCAGACACCATTGCTAGAGAACATGCTATAGTCATTAGCGCCATTGACATAATGTTACTACATTTCTAAAAAATGACGTAATCTGTTAGTTTATTATACGATTTTATCTGATTGGGTTCTGCCGTTATAATGTATCGCTACTAAACTGTTGTTCGCTCAAATTTTAGTGAACAGTAGTTTAGTAGCGATCCATTATAACGGCAGGACCGAGCGGCGTCTATTTCCACCTGAATATTTGAGACATTTTGTACCACCTCGGAGGTTCGATCTCTCAGTGTACCATCTGAAAAATTAATTTCTAGCAAAAAAGCGTACCACCTTACGTTTGTTTGAGGCATTGCACCTCAAACATTCCACAGGATAGATGCCCCTGACACGACCCGATCAAATACAATCGTGTAATAAACTAACAGTTCAAAATATATGCGTAGTTACATAAAGTCAGAAATAATATTTTCCCAAAATTGAAGAAACGTGCCAAAAACGAAGGGATATCCCCGCGCTCACGTCTCTACATTCGATTTATTGCATGTGAAGAAACTAAATTTTCTCCACATCGATACGTATCCGTGTACAACATTCAACATAAATTATGTGAAAAAATTAAATCTTTTTTTCAGTACTATTTTTTCGATAGATACTAACTATTCATATTGGAAGGCATCTTGTGCATTTGAACGGTAAACTTTTGAGCAGAATTGTATCCTGAATGGACGGAAAACAATGGATGATTGAAAATATCTGAAAAATACATAAATTTGAATTCTTTTAAAAAAGTAGAAAAACATATTCGATTGGCTACTCTCGCTTAGTTGTAACTATAAGTAAACATTGGAAACTTTACAGAAGAACAGAGAGTAACAGCGATAGTCATGATTATCTGCTTTTATTGATCGATCTAAGCTAACTGTGAATAATGATAGTCAAAGGTATATCTAACAATATCGCATCTTACTAATGTAGACAGAGCAAACAGAATTTAAGCTAAAAACGGAGATTCACTTCGCATGACTATTTTTTGGACCTGAATGTGAAAATGAATGTGAAATATGTCGTGAACTTTACATAAAACGTTCCAGCAATGCTAATAAGCTTCGAAACCAAACAAAACTATGAGAAGAAAAATGCCAAACATATCATATTATTTATGATAAAAATTCAAATCATTCTAATGGAGAGAAGGAAACGATGATTCATTTTTTTCCTTCAGGCGACATAACTGGACGCCTATATACATCCAATCAATGAGGTACAATAAAGCTTGTGCACTATCTGATTATTAATTACCGAGATTTACCACCGGAAAAAATTAGTTCTGCAATTAATTTTTCTGCAATTAGTCGTACTTGATTCGTTTATTGATCCTATATCAGCCGCCGTTCGAATTTGATTGGTATATCTGACGAACGAATAGATTTTTCTTAGCCGAGTTTCTTTTTTCTTTTTGGGCATTCATATAGTCATCATAATATGTTGATTTATTTATTGTTAATTTCACAATTTTCTTCAGAATTACTTGCCTTTTGTAGATCTGTATGAATTTTTAACTTTTTAATCAAAACTTTTCAACCTTTATGTAGTTCATTCAACTTGTTTAGCGTGAATTAATAGTGGCAACATGAAGAAAGGAAGTTTAATATGCAGAACATGTATATTTAAACTACACATACATTGTGTTGTTCTGTTATCTTTCTCCAGAAAATAGGAATCTGCTAGTTTCAATGTATCTTGGTTTATCTGAAGAATTATTTGTGCTCGTTTTCATAAATATTTTAATAATATAGTCTGTCGAATTATAGATCAATAATAGAAATGGAAGAATTGAATGAAGCTCAACAGAATGCATTATCTCATTTTCGAGTGTGTATTTTATCCTATATATGTTTCTTTCTTTTTTTCAAAAACATCTATTCGTTTAGGAGGTTACACAAATCGATTCAGTTGAAACTTGTCTTCAATTTTTAGAAAATCATTCTTGGGATGTCGAAGTAAGATCTTCTTGTCTTAAAGTTAGTTGTTTGTACATTTTAATTTTTGTTTTTCTAGCGAGCTATTGAAACGGCACTCATCAGCGGGACAGAACCATTGATAACCGAATCTGATGAACCATCGGTAGGATCCCATGATGATGCAATCCCCTTTACTCCACCTTCACCTTTTTCTTCGGAATCTCTTACTCGACGACGTCCTTCTCTACCACAGCAATATCAAGCATCGACAACTTCCAATAATGTAATACATCGACATCATGCTTCAAACGGAACTGCTGCCATTCAACACATGCCATATTCATGGGTGTAAGATTTTCAAGGATTATTATTCAATAGATTATAATACTCTAAATCTACAAGTTTAACTTAGTGAAGAACATAACTTCTCAATTAGTAACATTTTTGAGAACTTGAGAAAAGAAAAACAACCTCTTTTGACGTCTTTCCTAATAAAAACATTGTTATGTTTATTTTACAAATCTTTTTTTTTCTTTGTTTAGACAAATTTTTCGAAGACCATTAACATTATTATATTCCATGTACATTAAAGTTCAACCATTTTTACCATGGACGCTTATCCGTATTGTTTGTTCGTTTGGTTAGTATATTTTTCGACATATTTGTCTTTTTATTTAATCAATCGGATTTTTTTTAGTTCGATCGTTTTGGGGTGAAGCTTTGGCAGGTTAGCTATTTAGTTTTTATGTCTAAGCGATAATTTCAAATTTTCTCATTATATTGCAGATCCACTTCAAGAACTTCAGGATTATTGTACATATTTTGATAATCAATATGGTACGAGACACACAGCATTTTATCGTGGAAAACTTTCTCAGGTGATTTGAAAGAATAATCGTGTTCAATGTAGAGACAAACTAAAACGCATTGCTTGACTTACGTTATTAGTCTTTGCTTATGTATTTTAAGGCTCTTCAAGATGCTAAAAGAGAAGTTCGTCTATTGTTTATTTACCTGCATGAAAAAAATTCACCAGTATGTGAAAGGTTTTGCAGGTAAATAAATTGATGCCTCATATATCTGTCAAAGAGTATTTCTCATATTTTTTCTCTTTTTCCTAAGGGAAGTGTTATGTGAGGAAGCAATTCAAAATATAATTGGTAACAATCTGCTTTGGAGCGCTAGTTCTGATACACAAGAAGGACGTGATGGTAAAGCAAAAAATAAACATTTGATATTTATTTGAGAATTTGTTGTTTTTAGCTATTCGCTTTCTTCATTGCAATGCTTATCCCTGTTTATGTATAATTGCACATGAAGCATCTCGACAAACTGTCCAATTACAACTTGAAGCATATAATGGTGCGAATTATTTTTGTAATGGACAAAAGAGTTTCATTTATGATTAAATTTTTTCGCATTATATTTTAGATGCTGATGAATGCTTAGCTGCCATATTTGATGGTGTACAGAATGCTGAACATGTATTAGAACATAATCGGTAACTAGAAGATAAAATGTTGAATATTATATTTTCATTTAAATATATATTTCATTTCTTGTATTTTAAAAGAAATGTACAAAATCAACGAGGTCAAAGAGATCGTTTATTAGAAGAACAAAATGCTGCTTATCTTGAATCGATGAGAGCTGATCAAGAAAAGGTATTCGTTAAAATGTGTAAATAAGATCTATTTGTTTCATACATAACTCTTCGACATTTTTTTCAGCAAAAACAAAAACTATTAGAAGAAAATTCACGTCGAATAGCTGAAGAAGAAGAACGACGTATTCAAGATGAACGACAAAAAAAGTTACAAGTAATGTTATCTTCTTATGTCTATGTTATTCATTAAAAAAAAAAAATATATATATATATTGTCTATTCGTTTCTTTAAAGCAATTTGCCGAATTTCGTGATAATATGAAAGCAAGTTTACCTGTTGAACCATCATCAACTGAACCTGATATAATTCAAGTATCTATACGTTTACCTGATAATGAACCAATTAAAAGACGTTTTAGACGTAATGATCCAGCTAAACTTTTGTTTGAATTTGCCTGGACAAATGAACATGTACCCGATCAGTTTGAATTATTGTGGGGTTATCCACGTCGTAGATATCAATATAATCAGATTAGTGATCAATTAATTAAAGATGTTATAGTTGGAAACAGTGAAACATGTTATCTTGAGAAAACGGAAGAATCAGATAGTTGATTCTATTTCTTTTAGTTTCGTTTTTTTTTTTGTTTTCTTTTTATATGTGTTTTGAAAATACGACAATAATAACGAGAGAAAGCATCGTGTCTACGCTTAGGAAAATTTTTTATTCAGAAAATATATTCATTCATTTCTTGAGTTTTTGGTTCTTTCTAAATCAAACTAGCCGTGTTTTTTTTTGTCTTTTTTAACCACAAGACACCATAAACGGTTGTCTTCCTTTTTATTTTTGTTGTTGTTGTTTCGTTTATTACTTTTTTGTGTGTTGAATCATTCGCACTCATATATATATTCTTGTCTTTTGTTGAAAAAGTAAATCGGAATTATGTTTTTTTTTCTTTTTTCATTTTGAGAAAAAACACAGTTTCTAAAACGCACGAATTGTTATTGTAAAAAAATGACAAAAAAAGATATGACAATAACAGGAAAAACATTTTTTTTTATTCTTAAAAGAAATGCAAATAATTTAAGAATGATAATCTATCGTACAGTAACATAATTTGAGAAATTCTTAATTTTTATCATAAGGACTCCGAATCATACGTTGACGTGAACGTGGAGATGATGATGATGATGATGGTTGAAGATTTGAATCAGCAGCAGCTTGAGAACATGTAAAACAACAATAATCGAAATAAACATCACAAAAGTTATGCCTTAACACTAATTCACAATTGGCATAAGTTGGTTGATCATCACATGTTTTTTCTTGACGTGTTTCTAAAAATTACAGGAATTATTAGATATTTTATTTATTTTTGTTTTAATTCGTTTCTGTATGATATACAAGTATTGCATTTACAGTGTTATGAAAAGAAGTTTACTTATTTTAGAATTGGATTACAGAATTATTTTAGAATTGGATTACAAATCGGATTACAGACAGAACTACGACTAACCCATATTGTCGTCACCGATTAATTAGTTCCTGAGAAGATTAGAATTACTGTGAGAATTTAAATCGCGCTAGTGCATATTGTATCTCAAAGCAGAGAAGAGAAGCTTAAAAGCTTAAAAGCTGCGTTATCAAGCTAACAAGCAGGAGTAATGTTTAAGGGTCAAACAAAAATTGACTGCACACTTTATTCTAATGAATTTTAACATTTTTCTTGCTGTCTCCTGGACGAAAGAATCGACGTAGTTTATCTGTGAACGGAAAATAATTTTGTGAGAATTTTGTATTTCTGGAAAACATTGATTCTTTTCTTACCTTTAACTTCTAAATAAGCAACGTGACTAACTGTTTCTTTCTTATTGGTTGCATTACAAACGTAAGGTCCTAAAACACATAATATTGAATGAAGTAATGTAAAAAAGTAAATAATGTTGAATGAAGCAAGGTATTGCTTGAGGTTTGTTGTCTTGGTTCATACCAGAATCTATTGTCTGATATGGATGAATGGTTAATGTTCCATCGGATAAAATTGTCATACGCGTTGAATTCATCAATGGTTCATTATTTCGTAGCCATGTAATTCGCGGAGTAGGAAAACCTGTTTGGTAAAAAAAAAGCTGGTTAGTATAGCCGTTTTGGGGCTAAAATGTGTTACTCCTCTAACTAGTAAAAAATAGGTTTTCAAGTCAAAAACTATAGCATAAGAAACTATCCATATATTCTGTGAGAGCCAGTTTCCACTAAAATTTGAGCAAACAACAGTATAGGAGCAATGCGTTATAATGATAGAACTCCATCAGATACAATCCTCCAATAAACTAATAGATCTAATAAACGATGAAACACTGAATTTATCATTACCAGTGCTAAAACTAACCACAGGAGCAGATACTCTTGTGTTTAAGATACTCTTCATAACTGGTTTTGAGACAGAATCCATACCATCCAAAGACACTTTCCATGTATTTTAAGATAGTGTACATAGTAATTTTAGATGGTATCTATAGCTAATTTAGGACAGTCTCCAGAGTAGGAGTAAATTTTTGGTGAAACTGCTAAAGATTCAAGTATAGAACTGTTACTTCTCTAGCCTTTGGATTAGATGATGGAGTTATACAAAATCAGTGAATATATGTACAGCAAAAAAGAAGAGAAAGAATACTTGCCTGTGGCACGACATTGCAATTTAGCTGTGTAACCGATTTGATAGTTTCGATTAACTGGATAAATATCGACTTTAACAGGATCTAAATTAATTAAGAAATAGTTAGAAGAAAATAGTGACATCAATCAAAAGAAAACAGGTAGGCGAGGTTATGTAATCTCAGTTTGTAGAGTTAGCGATAGTGCGCAAAGCAAAAGCTATCTGATCTATTGCTCTTCAGCCAATAATGATTTATATATCCTGAACTTTCAGTTATTATGCAGATATAAATTACATTGATCATCTCTATTAGCAGTATTAATAAGTAAATGCGCAACGTATAAACTATATTTTGTATTATTTCTTAAGTTCATTGGTTGATGATGACATGTACATGTTGTATGGTTGGTGCACATTTATAATAAATTAAAAAATACTGATCGTATGATGAACGTGAAATTTTATTACTGATAAATTCATAGTTAAATTGTACTGAATATAGAAATTATATAACATAATATTATTTTGTTGTTATTGTTAAATTATCTAATGTTTTTAATCAACTCTATTTTACATACTGTATTATCATTATTTAAAGAATAGTGTAATTGAAAGTAAATACTTGACGAACCATAAATATCGAGTTGGATATCTTTAATAGCTTGTCCAGCACTATTGATAGCACGACATGTGTATAAACCTTGATCTTCTAGAATAACAAAGACTTTTCTTATGCTAGTTACTCTAACCTAACACGAACTATTTACCTAATGATACTTTTCTTATTAATAACGATTGATTAGGTAAACGTTCAAGTTTCCTTGTTATTGAACCACTTGTTAACTCGTGTACTTGAAGCTGATTACGTTCTTTATACCAATAGATTATTGGCACAGGCTCTCCTTGTATTAAACTGCATGGCAATGTTACATTTTCTTCAAATTGAGCATAAACATTTGTTATACCATCATTCTCAAGTACTGGTTTAGTATCTAGAAGAGAAATTCTCTGTCAGTTTATTTAAATAGAACATTTTGTATTCATATCACTTGATTCATCAGTACGTTGTACTAGAAAATAAAATTTCATTATATATTTCAGTTATTATGATAATATTAAGTACTTTTACCCGGACGACATTCGAGTTTTGGAAATGCGCATTTTGGCGTAATACATTGATCTTGATCCAGTATAACGCATTCATATCCAAGTGGACAACTTTGTTTCTGAAAAGAAAAATTTTACTTTCTCATAACAACTCAACGTTTTAGTATGTACAGATAAAATTCTGTTCCTTTTACTTGGCACGGATCGACACATTTACATATATCACATCCGTCTGAATCTTTATCAAAGCCGTATCGGCATGGAATGTTGCAATGTTTGAGATTAGCGCAAGCTAGAAAAAAAAAGAAACAACGAGTTATATTAGATTTATTAGGTTTTTTGCGTGACTTTTTGCAACACTAAAGTAAAAAAACAATCAAAGCCATGCGTATTTCTTATTGAAGAAGTTTTTTTTAATATATAGATTGCGGTTATATGCGAAGCGGGTTTTGAAAGCGTTAGGGTATTTTTTGATACCTCTTAATGGTGAACAAAGTTGTAAACAATCATTTTTTGTTAGAAAATGATTTTCATTAGCATCACAACCTCCGTAGAAGAAGAATAAACAATCACGTGTATTCATGTCCCAATAATAACGTACAAGAGTCAGATGACAAGAACCGATATTTAAGGGTTTTCTACAATCGTCTAAAAACCATATAAATATTAAATTTATTAGTTTGTGATATGAAACCTATTGTTTCGTACCAATGGTTTTATTTTGAAATAGATGTGTTTGACAAATATTTTGACATTCAGTAATTGTCAAAAATTGATTACCATATCGATAATAGGAACACGTTGTAAATGATTGACACGTGTATGTAGATTGATCGAAATACCAGTTTTCTTTCGGATGTTGACATGTGAGATTCATGTTAGATACAGAGACAGGATAATCGCACGAAGTATTTACTAACAAGAAATGGTGTTTTTTTATCTGATAAAATTCGATTCTTTGAAATTTGAAACGAAAACGGATCGAATGTCTAATGTAGAAATTAGCAGACATCTCAAAATTTTAGATTTGAGGGATGAATTTATTTATCTATGATTAGTTAATATTCCTAGTTATTTGGACAATTCAAAGAAGAAACAAAATATGAATTTCCAGTTCTAATTTTAGGACTGAATAACATCTCTTTCAGAAGTAGAAAAGGGACAAATTAATTTCCGAAGTATTTTGATAAATCTTTATGTCAGTACGTACAAGTGAATGGTTCATTAATCTCAATTAGTTCTGTTTCTGAACATTTTTTTTCACATTCTTCTCTTGTTAAAAAATTATTTTTGTTTCCTTTGCATCCTGGAATAGGAATGAAGAATATACAGGTAATATTCGTTTTTTTTTTCTTTATCTCATTTCTCTCTCACCGCCATATAAAAATTTTACACATAATCGTTTTTGACTTTCAAAATACCATCGCTCAATAGATGAATTACACTGACCCGTGTCAACTGGCTGCGTACAGACATCTAAATAGGAAATTTACTGCTGTTGATTGAAGCTAAATGCGCAAAGTTTATTAGTGTTTGTTTATGTTTGTTGTATTATTCTAATAGTATTATTGATCAAAAATATTTCCAGTATATTACCTTGACTACCGAGTGGTTTGACTAAAGCGGTCTGTTGTGTATGAGATCGTCCTTCATCATTTAAATATGTCCAACACATATATCGACATTTATCAAAATTTTCGAAATTGTTTCGATTTCCTATAAAAAGAAACAGAAAAAAGTCAATTTTTAAGATCATAGCAAATTTAAAAAACATCTCCAAATAGTCTACCTAAACAACCACCGAATGTAAACGTTTGACAGGTTTTTGTTTCACTATTAAAAAACCATCGTGTCACATATTCTTGACATGGACCGGGTGTTTTTATTTGATGACAGATTGCATGTCGCTTTCGTTTTTCACATACGCCAATACATAACGTACGATCGGGAAAATTGTTACCATTTCCACCACAACCAGAATAGTCAAATTCAACACAATAACCAACTGAATCATCATAATACCATCGTTTTGTACTATTTGAGCACGTACCAAATGCTTTTACTTCATCACAAACATCGAACACTAAAATAATTATACTTATAACGATTAGACTGGAAAAAAATGACTCCAAATGTTAATTCTTGTATTAAAAAATTTCATTTATTCTATTAGACTATAGAAATTTGTTACCTTCTCCACTGGTATTTATATCTGTTTCAGCCAAATTTGGCATATTAGTCGAGCAATTTTCTTTACAATCTTGTTCATTATCAAATCTATTTTCATTTCCTCCACAACCGTGAAAAAAGAAGGAGGAACATTTTTGGCGTAGTGGTTCATAATAATATTTTAATACAGGCGATGTTGTTGTAGAATTCGAAGAAGTATTGCAACTGTAACCATGATCCAACGGATGGACACATATGCTGTTAACTAAAATAAAGATTAACAGATTAGAATAAAAATATTCATAACCTAAGTGACATTTTACTTGTGCTTTCATTTTGTTTTAATATACACCGTAATTCACATGCTTGTTCTGTTGAAAACCGATTTCCGTTTCCCTAGAAGAAGAAAAACGTTTGCTCTATGAAAACACTCGAAATTATGTTGTCATCTTCCACTCTTTATAAATTTTTTCTCACTTTCTCTACGCAATGGATAATTGAATTAAGTATGAAAAAAGGATTATGGCATTTTTGGCAGCTATCAGAGACAAATCTTTCCAAAAAGCAATTTAAAGCGATCACAAAAATATAAAAACTTACAAAAATATTTTTCAAAATTTAACACGATTTTCTCAAGGCCTACATGCAATCGTAACAGCTGAAAAATATATATAAACAGAATAGAATTACAGATGTACGTACTCCACATGAACCATAATAAAAATGTCTACATCTTTTTTCTTGCTGATCATAGTACCAAAATATTTTGTATTGATCACACGGGCCAGGATCCTTCTCAGTTGTACAAACATCTACAGAGACAAATATGATGTCAAATTTATTTCTGTTCAAGTGTTAATGTATCAACTGACCCTTTTCTTTTGCATTACATAAATTTTTACAATCCTCTTCTGTTTCAAACTGATTAGCATTTCCATGACATCCCGTAAATTGAAATGTATGACAATATTGGTCATGTGAATTGTAATACCATCTTGTTATTTGTTTATCACAACTTCCTCGCATCATTGGTTGACGACATATACCTTCAATTTCAACAGTTTTATCTAAAATTGGACGAAGATATTATATGATAGAACATGTTTTTCTCCACTTCCACTACTTACTTGTTCTCGGCGATTTTAGCGTTAAGCAAGATGTATCACATTCTTCTTTTGAGGCAAACCGGTTATAATTACCTTTGCATCCTACAATTTGGTTTTATTTTCTAGATAGTTATTACTTATTGGAGAAGATAACTATATTGAAGCACAAATGTAAGTAAACAGTTTCTTTCTTACCAGAATAATGAAATAGTTTACATTCTCCCTCCAATATGTCAAAATACCATGCTGGATGACGTTCTTGGCATGTTCCAATCATTTTTGATAATAAGCATATATCTATGAAACATTAAAAATTAGTTATTACAAACTAACAAGTATTATTTTTAATAGAATCTGTGTGTACTTTTCTGTCTTGGAGTAACGCATGCTGTTATACATTCTTCGTACGTTGGAAAATTATTTGTGTTCTTCATACAACCACCATAGATGAAAGATCGACATTGTCCATAAGTTGTGTCATAATAATAGCGATTAAATTCTCCATTGCATGGTCCACGATAGGGTAGTAATGCACATTGTTCTAAAATTAGTTTTAATTGTTCATATCTCGTTCATGTAAACAACGATTTTTGTCTTACCAATAGCTGTTGATGAATTACAAGCTTTACGACACTTGTCTTCGGAAAGAAAATTGTTTTCGTTTCCGTTACATCCTAGAGAGAAAGTGGAGCGATATTGAGAGTGATATTGTATAAATTCGAAAAAAATAGTCTGTTTTACCTCCGTATGTGAATTGTCGACAAATTTTTCTGTCTCGATCATGATACCAACGCGTTAAACCCGACTGACATGGTCCGGACACTTTCGGCAATAGACAAACTTCTACAAATTAAAGAGGCATTTGACAATTTGAATCAATTGTAAATCATATTCAGCATTACATACCAATTCCTTTAGGATGAACACATGTCGAGAGACACTCTTCTTCTGTGTCAAAACGATTCAAGTTTCCTTCGCAACTACCATACCAAAATCGAATACATTTTCCTTGAAGACGATCAAAATACCACTTTGATATGTAATTACTACACGTGCCTGTATCTTTTTCCAGTTCACATACAGCTAAAGAGAACATTTACTGTTTATGTATAATTTTTTGCTTTCCAACAGTTGAGTGCTCACTCCTCAAGATAACTTTTGGCTCTTTGACTTTTAAAACGTGCATCACTTGAGTTTCATTACATCCTTCAAATTTGGCACCCTGGTAAAATATGATTGGTTAAAAACACACAACTGTGAAATATTTAACGAATATCTTACCAGTGCTGGTGTAATTCCGTCAGGACAACATTCAAACTGTGTTGAGACACACGGATTATAAACTGGAGTTGTGTGATCAAAATTATTGGTGGTTAGTAGTGTTTCATCGTGAAACTGGTATATAACATTAAGAAATGTTGCATTGTGTTGATCAGTTTCTTGTGTAGACACAACAGTTGTATTGTCTAAAGTAATATTTGTAATCGGCCCAGTTGTTGATTCAATACTGGTAAATGTCTAAAATATTAAATTCATATTGTTGAGCAAAAAACGTCTTCATATCAGATAGTAATGTGTTTAACCTGTTCATTTTTTACGATCTCAAAGGTTTGAATTGGCTTTTCAGTTGATCTGACACGATCACAGCCTTCACTATTTGGACCTAACAAGATAGAAATATACTAGATTATATCCTATCCTATCTCATATTAATGGTAACCTACCATCTGCTTTCGTTACACCGTCTGAACAGCACCCGTATGATGATTGTACACACGCTTTTTGAGGTTGCCTAGTTTTTTCATCATCTTCGATAAATAATACTGGATAATAACGATTTTGATTAGTCAAATTGACACGAATATCTGTTGTGGTGAATTTATTTTTTGGTGTAGATGAGTTTGATGTACATCCTTGTTGATTAGGTCCTTGAGCTGCTATCAAATGATCTTTGCAACATCCATACTGTGTCTGTTCACATGGCACCGTAACTAAAAATAAAATAGGCAAAGAATAGTTATTTTTAAGATAGAACTATTTGTAATTCAATGAGCCCTGAGATGTTACAGATTTTAAAGAATGATTACCCTTATTAATGCGAGAGAATTATTCAACATTCGCTAAAAAGAAACTTTCAAATAAGTCTCTGTAAACTAGTGTAATCTTCTCTCGATAAAAAAACGAGATTAACATTGATGTGATAATTCTGCTCCAGTCTTATATGAATCTCTTCAGTAGATCGTTTTAGAAACGACTTACCATCTTTTTCACTCTCATTATTCACCACTGTTGTATGAGTAGTCGAAAAATTAGTTTTATTCTCATCCTCAATAAAATTATGTGTTATGTTATAGTCATCAATTGTCGATGTCAAAATATCGGATTGTACATCATTAGCTTTTATTATAAAAGTTTTGTTCGACGTATCTGATATATTTTCTATTTTAGAAATTAGTATAGTTGTTCCATTCGATAAGTCAATATTGTCACTAGTAAAATTTTCAATATGATTTACAAATACAGTTTGAGCAATAGCGATTAATTTTAAAAGCTCAATAGTAACACATACAAGAAGAAACTTCATATTAGAAGTAATAGTGAAGTACAGGATAAAGAAATAATATTGATTTGCTTATACACACATACAAATTTCTTCAACTGAGTACTTTTTTCTATAATTTTCTTTTTTCCTAGAGAAACAACAAAAGGTCAATTTAACCTTGAAACAATTGGATCAGTTGCAAAATTCATATACGAACAAATAATGAACATCATAGACACATCACAGATAGATAGATATATGTTGAGACATTGAATCGTGTCTTATCTCTTATTATTAATTTATTCGGTTAACAATCGGTCAGAGAAATAGATAGGAAATGAATGAATGATAGATAGATAGTATTGTTCAATCTGTTAATGGAAAAAGAAAGGACGTTATGGTCTCTTACAGGCAGATTCAATCAATATAGAAATAAAGAATCATCAAACAGAAAAGTATCTTATATTAGTCAGAAATGACCTTAGTACGGTCAAGACTTTCTACTATACCTAGACAACTTAAATTGGAAACAATGATTGATTTTTCTACTATATTTCCTGTGTAAAAGTTTAATAAACTGTAAAGACGAGAATATTCGTTCACACAAGGTGGCTCTTAAAGTCAGATAAACCTTGCTGATTTGGTGAAAAAAATCCTAAATGTAAGATCCCACAGCCATTTTCTTACCCTCCATTAGGCACGGTTGTGTATTGCAAATATCAGTGACTTTCGGTCTGTTTTGAGTTGAACACTGAGAAAATAAAGTTGTTTCATTATCTTTCCAACAGTAAGCTGTTCGAAATCGATAACCACTGCCACAACTGCTAGAACACTAAAAGTAAAAAAATAAATTATTGTAACAGATACTATCTAGTAGTGGGAAACATACTTTTCCCCACGGTCCAGTTATCCATCTTCCTCTACATTCTTGGATAGAACACGCTTTTGTATCTTCAGGTTTATGATTTGGTTCACAAGCTTCATCTTTGATTTTGCTTGCTAGAGATCCAGCAAATCGTATACAAAATACTGCTCGCCGCTGTATTCCAGAGCCACATGTCGTGGAACACTGGAGAAAAGAACAAAAAGCAGTCAGAAAAGTGTGCACCACATACAATTGTAGTCATTCTCACTTCACTCCATGCTCCAGCATGCCATTCTCGAAGATCCGATATTCGTGTACATATGGTAGTTCGGGTGTGATGAGAATTTGGGCATGATTGTAATGTTTTCAGACGAGTTGTATTGCCACAATAGACATCGGGATATAATTTTCCACTTTTATCAGCACAAAATACCAGACGACTTTGCATCCATATGTCTTCGCTACACCCACCGACACACTGAAAGAAAGAATATAATTATATCCTTAAAAACTGTTCCATAGGGATAAAAATAGAGCAGCATTAAGTTACCTACATCTGACCACTCTGTATAGAACCATTCAAGTCCAGTGCACGGCTGTAGATCACATTTTTCAACTGTAGCCGGTTTTATCAAATTGCTGCAGAATTTTTCATCGGTAATTTCCCAATTTTTAATTTTCAATACACATTGTACATTTCTCGTTCTCACACTATTTACACCACATGTTGCATTACACTTAACGAAGATGAAAATTTTACAATAATAAAACGATGAATAAAAAGTAATTGCTTACAGTTGACCATTGCTCCGTTTTCCATTCAGGACAATCGGTATTCATGCAAGTGTCAATAGAGATCGGTTTATCTTTTAAATGTAGACATCGTTTGTCCTCCAGTATCACTTTAGTTCCGTCTCTTGAATAATGCACACAATGAATTTCTCTTATTCGAAAGCCAGACCCACATATATTCGTGCAAGAACTCCATACATCGGGTATCCAGCTGTTAAAGAGACACGTGTATATGAATGAAGAATGTATATTGCCATGCTTTTATGGTATGGAAAAACTTGCCTAGTTTCACAACTAGTAAGTAGACATTGTTCAATTTTTTGTGGTTTAAATGGAAGATCACATTCATTCTCGTCCAATTGTGTACCACTTTCATCATCCACACATTTTATGGATCTTGAGATGAGACCTGATCAGAACAATTTAAAACGTTAGAATCCCACATGCTAACCGATACTAGTATACCTGTTCGACAATCACAGTCACTCCATTCATCAACTATCCAAATACCATGCTTTTTAAGCACACTGTTTGGTAATGAGTAAGAATATTCAACACCAGAATGTGAATCTTTATAAAGATACTATAAAAATAACATCTTAATCATTGTAACACAAATATTTCTTCATTTATTCATACCATAACCGTTAGAGGTTCATCTAATGGTCCAAGTGCACGTAATGTTTCAAAATAGTCTCCAGGATCAATGTTGACTAAATTCGTTGGTAATTGTAACATTAATGGTTTTCTGATATAAAAGAATAATGTGTTTGCTGCATGAAATCGATGTGATTCACTTATTATCCAATTTCCATTTAGTAGAAAGCGATCATTTGACGTTTTTAAGGCTTAAAAAAATATATTGATCAAAAGAAAACGACTTATAGAAAAGGATTTCACGCTATTCTGATCCTTCTGAAAAAGTCCAATAGACTTTATAGGTCAATCGGACTAACTCGAAGTAAACTGACTTATTCACAGAAACGTACCAATACAATTTCGTTGTCCTTTCAATACTTTAATCGTAATTGACGTAGATCTACTGGGTATTATTGTTACAACTCGATAACCTTTAGTAAAAAAATTTAAAAATTTTAATTATTTCGTTAATAATTTCTATTTTTATCTTCGTACCAAAATTTTCATCGGACAAGGACGCAAAAGAAGATCTCGTTGAACAAGTACTTCCATTACCACCACAAATACCACATGCATCATATTTTTTATCATTCAAGTTTGATAATAAGGGTTTTTTATCACAGGATGCTTCCTTAGAAAATAAAACCGTATTATTAACCATCTTAATATTAGACGTAATCAATCGAATTACTTGACATGTTCCATTGATACAAATACCAAATCCATTATTACAACTCGTTCCATCTGGTATTGAATCATTATTAAAACGTCTATAATATTTTCTATCAGATGTACAGTAGAGTGATGAACATTCATCATGTTCTAAACATATAGTACAAAAAAAATTTAATCAATGATCAATTTTACTTTTTGGTTTTCCTTGTTTTCCCCCTCATACTTTTTTCTAGTCTATAGATTTCGTACCAGGTACAACAGGTGTCCATATATGATGTCCAGTATCTTCGAATATTTGACCATTTTTATTTGTACATAATATTTCTCGAATATTTGATAATGAACAATGCTAAAAAATAAATATATTTTTTTTTATTATATTTTAATTTAATTTATTTATCTATTTATTTAATACGAACTTGTGTATTATTATTACATGAATAAGAACAAATTGTAGAATTATCTATTGCTTAAAGAGAAAAAGATTTTATTTATTGATTTATTTTACTAAATTGAAATATAACGTAGAAGTATATACCGTTAAAATAGATGATGACTTGTAATATTTTTAAAAAGTTGAAAAACAAAAATTTAAACTTACTTTTACACTGTATCAGTGATTGTAATACATTCAAACTTAATGACTGTTTTAAACTTGTCTTAGTATAATTATACAATATTTTTGATTTAGATAAAAATGGATAATTTGATGATTGTAACGGATAATGATCAAGTAGTTTTTTATCCTTAATTTTATAAAAGTCATTACTCTTCTGTGTCTCTATGATAATAGATGTTTTATTCATATCATTTTCTTCCATGATTGATAAACACATCTAAATAATCAATTGAATATCAACAAACAAACAAATGAATTTAATTGTATAGTTCATTACCTGGAATATGAATGTCAAAAATTTAAAAACCAGTAACCAAAATTCTTTCTTTATTAATGCCATGATTAACAATCAAAATATATTTTAGATAAAATTTTCCAATTCCAAAATATATTAATGATTGATAAGTCATACATTCACTGTCTGTATAAATCTAGTTAGAAATAGGTAGATGTTTCTACTACTTTATAATGTATTTAATTATAAAGATAATCTTAAGTCAAAGTTATTGTTCATTTGCTTTTTATCGAGTTTAAAATTTCTTCTCAAAAACTAGTACGAACAGAAAAAAGATGTTTTACTCAATAAAAAAATTGTACATAACTGAGGATGTACCGGTTTTTTATTCGGTAATGATATAAAAAAGAAAACATTTTCCTCAGTATCAAAATCATTAACAGTGATAAAAAAAAAACTGGTATAAAATAGTTATCTGTTGCCGATCTTGTCAATAGACAGTAAAACGTCTTGTTAATCAACAATTGTAAATTTACTTTATTATCAAGAGTTTGTTATAAAAAATTTCTTTCCATTAAGAAGCATCTATAACTTCGATAGTTAATTATCATAGAATTACCTGCCGTTTGACTTGAAACTAGTGTATAACTTTAGATAATAATATCTTAATAAGTATTTTTACCTTCTAACAAACAGAAGCCAACTAATTTTTTTCCCAAATGTAATGAAGCAAACTTTTCTTAATTATATGGTATTTATTTATGATCTTTTCTGTTATTTTTTTTTTTTTTTTTTTTTGGTACGTGATATTGTATAACCGCAATATTATTTGTTTATTTATTTCTGTGTCTATATACGTGGAAAACATAAACAAACGTTTCAGCACTCCATTTTTATGTCAAACAATGATTTGTTTTTTTTCTTACTTTGATACTATTACGAAATCGTTTGCACAATTAAATGATGTGAAACGAGTTCATGGATAACAACTAGATGAAAGTTCATATCGAAAACAATGTAAAAGTGGCATCACTCTTCTTTTTTTTTTGTTTTTTTTTCATAGTGTTTTTTGCTGCTATGTAGTGCAATATTATGGAATATGGCATCTATTTTCGCAATCGTCTCCACTTTTCACTGGCTAATGTGATAATGAATATATGAAAGAAAGGCAAGAACAACAACGATCCTATTGAATAGAAAGAAAATTTTTTAATTAGATGCTACAGAAACATGAAATGATAGACAATATGTGTGTAGAGTAGTGAATTTTTCTTATTTTGTCTTGTCAACTATTTTGTTAGTTATCAAAGTTGGATATCATTTACAAATCTATCATACTGAATGCTGAATTAGAATTTATCAGATTTTTCACAGATTGTTCAATATACATTTTTATTTGAAAATTATAAACCATTAGAATATGAGCTTTCATCTATACAATTAAAAGAAAATTTTGGTATTTATATGATATATCAAATTTGAATAGAATATTTATAACTAAAAATGAAAATATTGATCTTGGTATTCATTTAAACAAATCTATTTTTATTTATCTTCACTATGTAGAAAAATTTGTTGATAAACAATTCTTATTTCTCTCGACATACGTATGAAAAAACAGGATATTGTAGTACGATGTAACTGTTGAAAATTGAAGATTTATTCGTTGTTATAACGTAAAAAAATAGTTAACATCATTTTGTTGGAAATGGATGTATATGTTACTAATTTTCTATGTTCACAGATACTAAAGAGAAATATATCCACACCATTGATTATGGCTAACGATGATTGTTCGTTGTGATAATAACTGATTCATACGTTGTCATGGTTTCTGTAGTTATACAATCTGTGGATGTAGGTTTTAACAAATGAAAGTTATTCTTTTTTTTTTTTCTTGTTAAAAAATTTTCTTAGCCTAGAATAAACTCACTGAAATCTATAATTAAATAGTATTCATTTATCGCTGGTCATTCATAGAAAATCAGTGGAAAATATAGCAAAAAATAAGAAATTTCTTATTAATTTGAGCACAACCCAATGATTTATCCACTTACATCTATCTTCCTGAATAAAGTTTACTTGACATTTTTTTTTTTATGTCAAAGAATCATTAAAAATATATTATCATGATTCCTGGCCAGTTGCTCCCACCAGGAATGAATTTTTTTTCCTTTTCTTATATATACACTTAGATAGAACGAACAGAGAAAATAATTTTCTCTATCGTAGAAGAAAAAAGAACGATAAAATAGTTATATTCAATAATGAAAACAAATTAGAAATTTTTTCTTCTTTTTTTCGTTTGGACAATTAAAATTTTTCCATTAAAAAAATATATACTAGTGACTAAACACACAACAGGATCAATCGATCAGAACAAATATATCGCTACATATAAGTAGCCTCTTATTTCTGAAGAATTTGTTTGTTTCTGCCAGCTTTGCATCGTTGCGCGCACCAGCATCAGTTCTCTTTCGTCTCTCTCTAAGATAAGCCTTTTTTTTTTATAGACTACATGAAAGGGAAAACAGAAGTGAATGAATAATCGTGGGTTAATGTCAGATGAAGCATCTTTTAAAAATGAAAATGATAATAAAAATATATGCATCGACATCTTTACAAATAGCAAAAAATTTTTCGCTTGGTTGCAATGATCGTTCACGTCACGTTGACTAGACTATATAGTCAAGTTTCTTTGTTTCTTCCATTTGGACAGTTTATATGATGGATAAAAGAGAGAGAAAGAGAAAGAGAGAAAGAGATTTTTTCGTATTCGACAGAATGAAAGATAGAAAGAGCGAATGAAATGAACATTGTAGGTAGGTACACGATTATAGAGGCTTAATGAATAAACACAAACACTGAAAAAGGTATAATGACAGCACTATATTAGTCGGTTAGATGTATCAACTTAAATTAACTAAAACACCACAGTAATAATCCAAATTTATCTCGTAAAGATGAGCCTAATTTAACTATTCAGTATTTTTAGGATATTCTATTTGTTTTGCTTTTAAGTGTGTAAGAATGCATCATCCTATCAACACTCTGAGTTTTGGTTACTCAACACACATACACAGCAAAAGAAGGAACAAGAGGAAAAAAGCGAGAGAACGCAATAAAACAGTAGGTTTTTACTTTTGGTAAATGGTTGGATGGCGTATCAGCGACGGCGCAAAGAGCAATTTACTTTGTTTTTCGTATATTCCTTTTATTTCATTTATTCAATGATTAATAATGCCTACATTAAACGCCATGACGATCTAATTCATATCATTTTCTACAAAGATATGACAATAGTACGACGATAGGAAATCTTTGTTTTTTTTCTTCTTATCGAGTATGATTATTATAGACACATTGTACTGAATATTTTGTAATGTTCAACCGAAAATAAAAATGTATCCTTGTACATTTATAGAGAATAAAAAGGGTAGTAGACAATGAGAGTTGCCTGTTATATCAAAAAATATTTTATTACATGAGAACATATTCTTTATTTATTGTAGATACACGAATGATTCATTTTGACGCGTTGTCATTTGTTTTCATCTGAAAAGAGATACGGGACAGAACTTTTTTACTAGATGCTGAGTAAGGCAATGCTTTTACTCTCTCGTTTTTCACCCCTCTAGAGGAAAATAGATTTTACATTATATAAAAGCAAGAAAGGGTAAAAAAAGAGAAAAAACTCAACACGTACAAACGACATGACAATATGAAAAAAATCAGGATATTTATCCAATAACGGGACAAAAAAAACACCAAACACTGTCATATTTTCCCAATTCTATGCAAAAAAATGTTCACTACATCAAACTTTTATTTTTATTTTTAGTATAAAATAGCATCATGACGGTATTCTAAATATATTTTGGTTTATTTCAATTAAAAAACAGAAGCATGAGTGTATTCGATGTTAATTCAACAGCACTATCTTTCATAGATAATTCAACGGATTTGATTCCATTAGACGTTATTCCATCGTCAAGTACAAACAATAATAATACCAGTTTTGATCCGTATAAATTTTTAAACCCAAATACATCATCGACTTCAACAGCAGCAACAATCTCATCGTCTTCAACTTCCAGTCAACAACATCAGAAAGAAAGTGATCTCAATGTTGATGTTTCTGATTGGAGAAATATTCAAATCGATGCATTTTGGCCTTCTACAACCACGATTGACTCATTAACGAACAATAGATATTTTAATACGAGTATATTACCGTTTCAGTCGAATATAATTTCTACTAACAATAATAATAGTAATAATTATATCACTACTCCATCAACGTTGAATTATCCATGGACACAACCATTATCGTTTCCATTTCAACCATATTATCCTAATACTAATTCTATAATTCAACCTACAAATAATAATAACAACTCATGGCTTCAATCGCAAAATACGATAAATTCATTTACAATCCCTCCCACGATACAACAACAACAACAACAACAACAACAACAACAACAATTAACGTCTGATCGAGTACCGATAATAAACACAACAACATCACAAGTGCAACTGCCTCAGCCACGACAACTGCCACCACCACCACCGTTTTTTCAAACAATTCGACCTACGTTACCACGATTCAATACTGATAACAATAACATTATTGATCTCACCATGTATAATAATATAGTAAACCCAAACTATGCAGTTAACGGGTAAAGTTGTCTTACAACTTTAGACACAAAAAATGAATTTTCTCTAACGCATGTTTCTGATTCTATTTCATTTAGTAGTCATCCACAACAACATTTTGCACAACAACTTCAACCACAATTATCTACACCTATACTTACGAAGTCTACTTCAGTTTCACGTCTACCACCACCAATGCTTACTGCGGTACCTCCAACTCCATCCGCTGAGATCGATTTGTCACGTGTTCCCGACATCGATATTGAATCGATAATTGTTCAGGTTGAAATGATAATACCTGATATTGACGCTGATAATGCTCGTCGTCAAATTATAGCAATGAATCCAATACCATCACTCGATGATATTATAACTTACTTTTTCGATAACGGCTATATTAAAAAGAAAAATCGCAAAGAACAAGATAAACATACACAGATAAAACGTTCATGGAGTGATACAATTGACGATATACCAAAATTTTTACTTAAGCATGCAGATCCTGTTGCATATTTTTTTGATAGTAAACGAAATGTGACAGATTCCTATACTAACCATGCTAAAGCATATCTCATAAGAGCATTTCCATCGTTTGATAAAATCGTGTTAGAACAAGCGTTGAAAGAAGAAAATAATCATTTTTTGCCAACACTCAGAAAACTAGAAGCAAGAAGTGGTATTCGGACAAATTCATTCATTACAAGGCGATCAATTAAAAGAGTATTAGATCAATTAGGTAAAAAAATGATACAATATTCTTTTTTAAGAAAAGAGTTGTGCCATAAACAAATTGATTATCATCGTGGAAACACTTTAGATTTTTAAATGTAAGGTGCAGAGTGCTTATTTTTAGAGAACTATAGCAGAAAAAAGTAGTGAAGATACGAGAAGTGTCTCGAGACATTGAAGGTAATATTGTAGAAATGCAGAGGTTGCTTACGTATCACTCAGTACCAACATTCAATTTCTGAAAATAAATTCGCGCTATTATGATAAATTTGATCTTTTACTTTTAGACGTTCACGTTGATGGCGTTTCTCGTTCCACTGCCAGCTGGGCTCCTACGGGAAAGAATAAGTATTCGTTGAGTGATATACCTGTGATACCATGTGAAGAGTTTTATGATGAATTGTGTTTTGCTAAAAATGAGAAAAAAATTCGAAGTAAGTTGAGCGAGTTTACTAGTCAAATATAGAATCAATCAACAAATATACTCGTTATTTTTTTTGTTAGGTTATATTCAAAAACAAACGAAAGAACATGAGAAAAAAGTGAAAAAAGCGAAAAAAGGACATCAAACAATTGAATGTGAAGTTTGTATGGGAGAAGACTTACTTATTGACGATATGGTTGAATGTAGTGCTGTTGGCGGTCATTTGACATGTCGGTGAGTAAGCATTATGAATGTCATCAGGTTTGTTTTGATGTACGTTAAATTCCAATCTATTTTAGTGTTTGCGTTCGTGCGTATGTCGAAAGTAGGTTTAAAGAGGGCAAATGTCGTTTTCCTTGTGTTCGTGAAGGTTGTCACGGTGAATATTCAATGCGTTTATTATCTGAATTATTACCTCCCAAAGATATTGAGCGTCTAAATAAACGAGTACAAGAAGATAATATTCAACAAGGTATAGTGTCTCACGGCGAAAAGATCATTTCTTCACTTTGAATATCGATTGGCCTTTCTTTAGCTTCAATCGATGGTCTTGAAACTTGTCCCTACTGTCCGTATGCAGTTATTGTTGATAATCAAGAAGATAAAGTATTTCGTTGTCTAAATCCAGATTGTATGAGAGAAACGTGCAGGTAATAAAACTATTTATATTTTACTTCTGCTGAAATTTTATCTGTTTTCTTGTTTAGACTTTGCAAAGAAATAAATCATATACCATTGAGATGCGATGAAGTAGAAAAAGGTATTGAATTGGAAATGCGTAAGTTTATTGAAGAACATGTAACAGAATCAATGATTCGAAAATGTCCACGTTGTTCAACAAAATTTTATAAAACCGATGGATGGTAAGAGAATGTTGTTATTTTCGTACAAGCGAATAAAAAATGTTTTTCTTTTTTAGTAACAAAATTACATGTTCAAGTTGTGGAATGTATATTTGTTATATTTGTCGACAACAAATCAACGGCTACGATCATTTCACAAATAATGAGCGGTATGTGCTATTACTACAAGATTATTTAAGCATCATCAAAGACTATTTTAATTTAAAAGTGATTGAGAAAAACATCCTGAAAAATGCTTAGTTTTGTTTGTTCATTTGACATCAATACTAATATCCTTCAATATCCATATATTATGTATTTTCATGTTTTTTTCTTACCGTTCTAGCTGTACATTAAGCAATACAAGTGAAAAAATTCATTATGAAGAAATGGTCAGTGCTTATTCGAATGCAAAAGCCGAATATTTACGTTTACATCCCGATGCTCGAGAAATGGTATTACGTTATGATCCAATTGCTCATCTTAAACGTCCTGCTACAACAACAACAACTACAACCGTAGCTGGCAACTAGATCTCGTCTCATTTATTGTCGCTATTCTTTCTACTCTCGTTCGATTTTTCATTTATTTCGAGTTATATATGTATATAGAATATATATATATCATTATTACATAGACGAATTTTTGGTAATTTTCCATATTATTGTGCTGCTATTTTTAATCCACGTTTTTATGAAAAACTTTGTACGTTGCATACATATACATAGATCAATATTATTCATGACTGCATATTTTTTTGTTTTAATTAAGATATTTTTTTACGTTAAACTTCGGCGTTTTTTTGTCATTCATGACTTCCTTTTTTTCTTCTAGTTTTTCCGATTGTCTTTCTTGATTTTTTTTGTTTGATAAGCGAGAGACCATGTGACGTATAACTGTACTTTTGGTTTTTTCTCTCGTTTTATTATAGCAAGGTCCTTCATCCTACAAAATTTGAGGAACATATTATTTTTTGACTAGTTGCTTTACGACTACTACTACCACTACTGCTGCTCATATGCGATCTTTTTGTTTTTGAAGAGCAATATCTTACAGTTCGATATGAAATCATTGAGCGTTTTCTCCACTTCTTTTCAATATGTATTTTTCTCTGCACATGCGCGATACTCCTGTCGTCCGTTTTTGTTTTTTTTTCATCGTTATTTACATGAAAAATTTGACATGTCCGCTTTTTCATACTATAGAAAAAAGTTGTTTTTTAAGCAGAAGAACGCTAATTCTACATGAAATCACTGAGAGCGCATAGAAGTTCAAACTTTTATCTGGTGAAAATGTGTATTTTTGTTTTTATTTCTTATACCTACTAGAAATACAAAAATGAATATTTGTATCTGTGTTCATCATACACATGCTAAAGTGATTGCATTTTGCTATAAAGTGGTAAAATAAATTAATCTATTTGTTGTGAGAACAACTTATTTAGTTTATTTACAGCAAGAAGAAAGTAAATAGCTACAGAAAATGTAGAATATGTCTTCGGCTCACTAGGCGTTAATTATTTTAAATTATTTCAATCGTATGTTGTTGTTTTTTTCATCAATTGGGTTACATGTGTTGCGCGTTTACAACAATATATTTTACGTCATGTATGAAAAACATGTATCCGTTCATTCTATTAGATGCATATTTCTTTTCTACTAGAATGGGGTAATCAGAGCATATTTATGAAATACCATCGTACCTGATTTCATGAATACAGCAAAATCAGTCTCAATATAGAGTCTTATTCATATTCTGCCTAAATAGGTCCGCTTCGCGTTGTCTCAATAATTTTTACTAAGGATCGCACATGAGGCCCTCATGGTATTCTGTTGTACACGATATGCAATGTAATTACAAACATGACTCGTATATGCATGCCAGTTGATTACTAGATAAACGATAGATCTAACGGGAAAAGAATCGTTAGAGGTGACTTAAAAAGCTCGATTGAAAAACGTGTAGGTCTGTTTTTGATCGGATAATCGCTCTGTTAGAACATACTCGATCTTACGACGAATTATGTCTTGAAGTCTTTTCTCTGACAAACTAGCAGGGTAGCTTGAACTGTACAACGTGGTGTGCTTGTTTACAATCGACACCAAAATATTCGTTAAAATCGTGTTCTCTGGTATATGCTTGAAGCTGCATGAGTCACGTTACCGACATTCACAGCTGCTATTGATAATTATGTCACGAACAAGAAAAGGCTTATCACAACCGTCGGCTAAATAAGTCATTTCCAATGTATCTGCACTGAATGAAGTGTGGCGCAGAATTACGTCTCAACGTATTTCTAGACACATTCACGACAATAGACATGACGAAGATGCTTGTAAACTGTACAGCACCGTTGTCAGGTCGGAGTAGACTATACAATCGGCGGTGAAAGTTATGGAAGTATTGTCCATCCAAAAAAAAGAATAGCATATGGATGTTCGTTGAATAACTTTTGAATGGTGAAAGCTAGAGAGCTGGATTTTTCAAATATAGAAGAGAAGATTATGGAGCGTCTTTTTACAAGCGGAAAGTTTTTTAAGAAGTTACATCAACAGATAGAGGGAAGTGTCCTCTTCAAAATGGAATCTAAGGAATTGCTTGAAAATCTTTGGTTTGGCCAGAGAGGCGATCCTGGACCTGTCCAGGATCGGTCTCCTTCCAGTCTGGTACTCTTAAAAACGTGTCCAATCGTATGTTATCGACCATCCTGAATCTCCAGACAATGTCTGTTCCATCATGCAATCTCTGA
>CAJNOQ010001201.1:0-34643 GCA_905250885.1 Didymodactylos carnosus
CAAAACAAGTTGCAAAAAGTCAGTCTACATTTAGAGCGGAAATTGACTTCCGCAAGAATGAAAGCTGTTTTTATCTCTACCAAATCATGCAAACTGGATTTTTTTTTAAATAGAGTTGTAGACCGACATCTGATCTACAATTTAGCCACTCCAAAAATTTCTTCAATGGCGGACCTTTGGGAAAAACTGTAAGAGAAGGTCGGTCTACAAAAAAACGGAAAAGATGTTTGTAAAATGATTATATCTAAACAACAACAAAAAAAGTAAACAAAGTTGAACACTAATAATATGGTTAGATTCACAATTCAATTCTCTACAGGATGCGCTGCTTTCCTTTTCTTTTTATATCTTTTATATAACCAAAAATTCAGTTTTCAGATGATGAATCATCAGAAAATTAAGTTTTTTCAACTTTCGAGTCCCATAACTTTGCAACGAAAGGACGTATCGAGTAGAAAATTTTTGTGGAAATGGGCAAAGTACTAGGCAAAACACAGGAAAAAATTTGCTCAAGCGAACCTCTTGTAACCTGAGTTATTATAGAAACATATCTAAACAAGTGATTGTACTAGAAAGTTACGTTTCTCTCAAATATAGTTGGAAAAATTTGCCGATCAATTTTATGAAAAAAATTAATTTTCATCTGGAGAAGAGGAGAGTCGAACTCCTGACCTTTCGCATGCGAAGCGACCGCTCTACCAACTGAGCTACATCCCCTGTTTTTCTTGTGTTTCTTTGCTTAAGCATTTTATCCATTCAATTGAATATATTTTACATGAATAAATGGTACACAAAGACAAATGTATAGAAAAATAGAGAAAAAAAAACTTAATTATATATTATTCATTTTTCCATAGCGTCGAATTTCTGTTGGAATTGTTGTGGAATCTAAAACAGATTGTAGTTCATCGCATTTCAAACTAAATGATAATATTTCTTCGTCATTAAATTTTTCGTTCATATATCGATTACGATGTTTTTCTAACAAACCTCGATCTTTCAATCGATCAAATGCCTGAAAAAAAACAACAACTAAATAATCAATACAAAAGTAGGACATATTCAGTATTTGTTATATTTAAGTTATCCATTATCCAAGTCTGATTTGTTCAGTGAAAAGTAGTTTAAATGAATGATGAAACTAGTTTGATATTCTACCATCTTCGGAGTACTTCAAGTTATTCTTAATATATTAAAAATAATGATTTAAACTTACTTTGCTAACAACACCTTTATCGTAAAAGTATTTTTGATTTTTTAAAATATATTTTGAATATTCGTTATAAACTTGTTCAAATGTAATTCTTGTGTCATTTATTTGTTGTCCATCATTTCCATCTTCGTCATCGCTATCTACAGTATGATGTATTCTTTTACCAGAATTCAATTCAATCTGTTTGACGATATTTAACCCAATCAATAATAACAGTATTTCCAAATGTGTTAAACATCCATGAATTTGTGTGTTTGGTCGATTAAATGTTTCGCCTATATCATCGATTGTATTATTATCATGACAACAACGAAGCATTTTTATTAGAGTTTGTTCGATATTTGCTAATGAATTATAGGTTGAAAAAGCTTTATCCATAGCCATCAATTCATTTGAGTGATCCCTAGTACTACCGAAACGTTGTAAACAATCCTTGGCAAAATCTATTGAGTTTGGTGCATTTATAATGATATGAATGTTTGAAAAACGTGATTTTAAACGTTTTTCCGGTAATTCGAGACAATCGGCGCGATTAGATACAGCAATTGTTATAATTGAATAGCATGCTAAAGTTGATTTATCGGCATAAACAGTATCGAATAATGCATAGAGTATTGAATTTAATTTTTGTTGGGCAAAATATTCAAATTGATTTAAAACAATAATAAAACATCTATTTGATTTGTTTAATTTTGAAATGTACATTTCCAATAATAATTGTAAATTATCAATAGGAACTGTTGATAAATCGGGATCTATATTACAATCCGATAAATACATGTCTAATTGTGAGGCAATTTCTTGTAAAGCTGGTGTTTCAACTGCGTGCAATAGACCTGAAAGGGAAAAAGCTGAGAAATGTACAAAAAAACCATCTTGTGCTAAGTAAAAAACGAACCATTAAGTCGAATAATAGTCATTCGATCATTAACTATGGGATCTGTTTTTAAATTTGTAAATATATGCTCAAGTACTTTTGTTTTTCCAGATGATGGAAAACCTGATACTAATAATGTTTCACTCTTCATTTCTAATATGTGACGTTTCAATAATTGCAACAACGACTCGATATTCGCTTCTATTTCGGCATTTCGAAATATCGTTGAATCTGTTGTTTTCATTATCTTTCGTTTGTTGTTCATCGATTTTTTATGTCTTAGTGACGATGACATTTTCTACAAAAAAAACAAAATTTTTATAACAAGTATAAAACCGAACTAAAAAGCCGAAACAATTAAATGTTTACTGTTATTAAATCAATGCTTTCGTCGGTAATCACAAAACTAGCTAAATAAATGTGTGAGAGCGAAAAGATTGGATTATAAAATAATACGTACGCTTTGTCTTTTAGATATCATTCTACAAACCTTTGTATATCAAATATAATTAACTGTTTACCGAACATGCTTCATCAATAGAGAGTATAAAGTATAATGCAGCTGTCAGTGGAACGACAGCGAAAAAGGCAGAGAAATTCTGTAGTGCACGCTTAAGATAAATAATTATTCCTCAGGAGACAATCCCAATTACATGAAGATGATGCATATTACATCTCGAAACCGTTCTAAATAATCCGTTCCGATGGTATCTTCTTTTCCACACTCCATGCTTATTAGTTTTTAGAGCCGTGCAAGATTGTTTCTGTTATTGGATGTGTACTGCGAAAAGGTGACTCTTGCCATTGACAGTAGTGTCATCATACTTAGGATAAAAATACAAATAAACAATCAATTCATGAAGTACAAATAATATTTCGAATTCATGAAAACGATCTTTTATATACATTGAAATTCTTTCTATAATGCATAAGTATGTCGATTACTGAATGAGACAAAACAAAGCCTCTTGTCTCATTCGCTTCCTATCGCAGCCATGAAAATAATAGAACGAAAAAAGAAAGAAAGAAAAAAGGACAACAGGTACGGGAAAAGTTATACAGCGTCGTAGCTAGAAAACGCTGCAGATATGTAATTTATTGAAAAAATGCACCAAGATTTTGAAGAACGATACAAATTTTTTTCCGTATCTAATAAGGAAAAAATGTTGCTCTTCGTGGAATACACTATCTCCAGAATTATTGTAATAGAATGAACTTCATTGTATTTCACCCATGTATTCCACGTATCACAGCACTCAAAATCTAATGCGAAATAAGAACAGATCTAAAGCAATAGAGCGCTGTTTCAAAATCGAGCGTACAGTATAGCGATGCTCTTATTGGCTTAGTGATGAAGCGGGCTTACCACTGCAATTCACCACGAAAACGTGAAATCCACTGTAATTTTCATCGTGACTTTAAAATTTGTACTGTGTTCTTAAATGTAAATCTGATTGTGAAGTGAATTTTGTTTGAACTGCAAATTCTAACTATAAAATGTCAACTGTGACGTTGATTCCAGAATGCAAAGTCCGCCGTGACAAAAGCCTCTATTAAAAACATTTGGGTCATAGATTGATAAACCTGACCTATCTGTACATCTTGCTCTTGTCTGTTTCATCTATCAAGTAACTTTCTCAATTTTATTTTCTATTATACTTATTTCTCTTCATATGTGAGATTGCAAATTCTACTTTTATCACGATCCGTTCTTCAGCTTTTATTACTATTCAATTATTTTTGCTTTTTTCTAATATTTTTTCACTGAATAACTGCATATGCTTTCTTCGAAAATATATCTGAAGATCATATTTTTCATACAGTTCATTTTCTTATGTGTGCTTAGTCAAGAGTCATTCCTTCTGAAGATTCACAGCTTTCTGTTCTTGTTCGTTTCGTGTTTGAAGTCATTGTTTGTTCTTTTGCCATAGCTTACTCAATCATCAACAACTTCATTACGTGTTCTTCAGATTATTGTCTTGTCAACTAACAATGATGAAGCTAGAGCTCATCTTATTTAGTGTGAGTGACACATTAATTTTAACTCTTTGCCGTTACTTAAAGATCGAAATAAATTGTGGTTTGATTTAGATTAACTCGTTAATCGATGATCCTCTTCAACCTGTGCTCGCAATCAAAGATCTTCGTACCGGTGAACATTTTCTGAACATCATTTTTCAAATGTAAATAGGTTATTCACAATGGCAGAAAATTAAGAACGCGGATTTCCTTTTTTAGTGAGTCCGAACGAGTGCCTGAGTTAAATGTCAAACTACCATCATCAGAAGAGTCCAAAGATTTATTTCATTTTATTCTTGAATATGTTTCGAGTAAGACGTTGTTTTTGATTGTATATTAAAATGTAACAAAACGACAATTAACATTTTTCTAGAACATGCAACAACACCTTTCGATGATTCAAAGATAAATGACATTATTAGCGGAAACGAAACATTATTATCAAAAGTAAGTCTCTTTTGAAATAACTACAGGTTTCACAAGCGGTTTTGTAATAAAATTCTGTTAATCCCACATGTTTTTGCTTAAATAAGCATTGATATAGAAATTACTTGCATCTATTTTAGCTTGCATTGCTTGTTGTATTTGTTGCGCATGCTAATGATCGTTTGTATTTGAAAACATCCGAGAAAAATTTAAAGTTACACGAACAATTAAGTACAATATTTGATGCACATATGATTCAAACAACAAATAATGGTCCATATCAGTTGAATGTTGATGATGCTTTAGCAGGTAGAACAGAGGATTCTCGCGCAAACGCTTAATAATTCTATCTGTAAACTATTTTATTTTATTTGTGTTAGATCGAGGGACAGGTAAACAACCGACACCTGTTGTTCGTAAACGTCGAACTACGGAACAATATGGTAAGCTATTTCTCATTGCTGATTTTTGTCATTTAATTGCTACTTCTCTCTCTTTCTAGTATTCAACGATTCAATGATAAATCGTTCATCTATCCTCGATCAAAGTTATACCTCGCCAACGGTATGTTGAAATTTTAGAAAGTTTTTCTGAAAAATTTCTTTTCTATTCTCTTATAATTGGTAGCCTGTGGCAAATCGAGTTGATCCAACGCGAGCACTCAAAGCTGAAATAAATAAGCTAGCATACGAACAAGATGATTTACAACAACGGTGTGATTCCTTGGAAAAAAGCAATGAAGAATTAAGTGAGTAAGAATCAGAAGAAATAACAGAAATAAAATGTTCAAAATGGTTGATTTGTAGAAGAAGAAATTCGTGTAATGAAAGAAAAACTCCTTCAGAAATCTGATTATCAAGAAATTAAAGATGAACGTAACAAACTGATCGAAGATCTTCATATATGTGAACTTGAAAAGAAGAAGTAAGTTATACATTACGCCCGCTTTATTTTATTTGTACAATTCCGTGGCTGGTCGCAGTGACGTAGCCGAAGGTGGGAGAGTACACCGGAATAGTCCTTCTTCATAACAGACGTTTATACGATAAAGACATTTTTGTGTTCGTTACTTCTCTCCCGTCAAAAGACTGTTCAGCTTTGAAACGAGAAAATATTACTTTTTTTTATCAATCTAGATCATAGACGGCTTGATTTGCGCTTAATGAAAATGCTTGTTTCTGTTGTTCTTTTAGGTTACACGATGTTGCAGATAATGTTACTGAATTACAACAACGAATTCGTCACTATAAAAAAGCTGAAGAACAAATGAATGAGAAAACAACGTTGTTAGAAAAAAAAGTAAAATAGAAAAGTGTCTTTGTTAGTTATCAAATTATACAAGGTTTTCTTTGTTTTAGTTGAAAGCTCGTGAACAACAATGTGAAGAGTTCGATAAACTAATTAAAAATCAGAGTGCTTCAATACTATCATTAACGACAGCAAATGATCAAGTACAATTATTAGAACGAGATAATAGTCGATTAAAAACAATGATAAACGAAATGGAAAATAACTATCCAAGACAAATACGTATATTAGAAGACGAAAAGAAACGATTAGAAAAACTACTGCAAGGTAATAATTTTCGTACTTAGTTATTTTTAAAACGCTGAATGTTTACGTTCCTTTAGAACCACAGTCAACCGAAGAGCCATTGATTGTTGATGAAAAACGGCAGCTAGAAAAAGATTTACATTATCTTCAAATGAATTGGTGTGATCCAAAAGAAAAAGATGAAGAAATTCAATCATACAAAAATATCATTGAAAAACTAGAAGATTTAATTACACAAATCCGTTTAGAATGTCAAGAAGCGCGTACACAAACATGTGATCTTATGGAAGAACAAACCCGAGGTAAGGAAATTACTTTATTTTTAAATTTAAATTGTCTACTTTTTAATTTTTCTTTTTGCTTGCAGTTCGAGATGAGTTTCATGCTCAATTAAAACGATACGAGTTGAAATTAGACGAATTGTCGAAAGATAATAATACCATACGAGATCAAAATTCAAAAATGGTAAATATAGATTCAACTGATTAGCTGCTGTGATACCTGTAAATTAGAAGCTAGAAATGAAACAAAAAAATTTATACTTTATCTCACTTCAAAATGGAAAATCAGACTAATAAAGATGGATTTTTCTCTAGATGACCGTTCCTTTCCGAAATCCTGTGTGTGACAGACATGAGAAGTGAAGTTTTATGCGAAAAAAAATCTAAAAACAGGTTCTTAGAATCCCGAGTCGCGATAATGAGAGAAGTTCGTATTTGAACTGTTTGAACATACTGATAAGTTTTTTCTCTCTTTTTAACTATACGTGTCTACTCATATTCAGAGAAAAAAGAGAGAATGGAAACTATCATTTTCGAGGAAAATCTTTAGTGCATCAAGGAGAACTTTAGCATATTCTACGCCTCTGCCGTATTTATTTTACTTTTTCACTGAAAAGATTTTTTCTTATTTATTGAACGTTCCAGAAAGTATGTTTGTATAGCAAGCCGTCTCATGCGTATTAAAAGACTCTTTGTCTTGTGTCTTGAACTGATATACTTCGTAGCATATAGTCAAAGGCTTACAGTTGAGAGTGCTTCCTACTCAATTCTTTTGCATGTTGAATGTGTGAGTAAGAGCACACGAGCATGTGAATAAGAGCAAGGTTAGTTAATCGATTATCACTAGTACTGTTTCGCAAACAATTTTTAATTAATTTCGTTGTTGAAAATGAGCGTTCAACCGGCAATTTTATACTTCCACTATTATTAAACATTTTATCGTCTGAAGTAGAAGATTAGAACGGGACTTGCAGACAAACACCAAAAAAATCCTCTTCAGATTACTCATCAGATGTATATCACAATGAAATTTTGAGTGATAGACACGCGTCCTGTTTGTGAATCCTTTGTCTACGAGCCTGGTCATACGAAGAAGAATAAGATTACTTTCTCGGTGCATCTTCGTATAAAAATAGCGTCGTTTCTGAGAAAAGATTATGTGAATTCTTATATCTTCATGTGTTAGCGTTTTAGAATCTACTATATGTTTTTAAATACGTCATCGTACAGTAGTCTTGCAGTAATATGACGTTCATTATTAAAAAAGTTCTAATTAAATACTTATTTCTTTTACAAACAACACTCATATGTAACCCTAGATTCTGTTACCAAGCACAAACGTTACTGTAGATATCAATTAATGACAAATTTTTCTTCTTATTAAGGATAGTGAATGTTCGCGTTTACGTAGTGAATTGTTGTTATTAAAAAAGAAAATACAAGAGCAAGATATTGAATTAAATAATAAAATTGTTTCAAATGCTGAATTAAATGTGAAATTAGATGAATTAATGAATAAACAACAACAATTGGCATCAACGTCTAATGTTACAACTGAGCAATTACAAAAAATTCATTCATTAAAATATGAGTTGGATATTATCAAAGTTGAACGTGATCAAACAAATTCAAAATTATTTGATTTACAAATAAAATATGATCAATTAACACGTACAATTCATACGTATGAAATGAAATTGAATGAACAAGAAGAAAATGAAGCAAAATTAAAACTACAAGCTCAGGTATGCGAATTATTTTCTGTGAGATAACAGAGTTCCTAATATAATTGCTGCTTTTTGTAGAATATTCGTAAAGCTCATGAAACAGCATTAAATGAAAAACAAACTGAATTAGATCATTTAAAACAATCAATTACGGAGTTAGAGCAAAAATACGAACAGAGTGAGAAAAATTTGATTTTGAAATCAAAAGAAATGGATAATGTAAGTTTGATATTGATATCTCATTGTTAGTGTGTGTATAGGAGTTGTTTCATATCTTTAGTTAAAGAAAACGCTTGTCGCAAAGGTAGACGATATTCGTCGTCTGGGAAAATACGGCGAAGATTTACTCGAACATTATAATAACGAAAAAATGAAATTTAAAAAAGTAAATAAATAAATGAATTTACAATGTTCAGAAAAGATAACCTATTTTGGTTTTATCTATTGTAGACTGAAGAAGAAATGGAAATAGTAAAACGAGAACATTTGAAATTATCTAATGAGCATCAACAATTACAACAAGAGTGTACAAGATGTCAACGCCGATGTGCACAGTTGGAAGAAGAACGTTCGCCACTAATAGCTCAATTAGATTTTGCTGATAGAGAATTACGCCAGTATAAAAAACAATTCACAGAATCAATTAATAATGATGAAAATCGTAAAACGAGCGTGAGTAATCATTTGTTATTGACTTCTTTTATGTAAAATTAATTATTAGTTCAGGACAGACATATTTATTATTAACAAACAACGATTATTTTAGACAACTGTTCATGAACACCGTCAAAAACATCAAACATTCTCGTCTGGTAATAATTATCAACCGTTAATGACCGTTGAAAATACATCATTGCATAAAACTCATCATCAAGCACGTTTAATAAGATCTCCAAGTCTTGATATGCGTACGATCAAACATTCTCGTAAGTCATCGAATAAAATGTGTTTTACTTACACAATGTAAGTCAAGAACTGAAGTAGATTGAACATTTTAATCTATTGAAAACGTTCGTTTATCGACAACAAGGACAAATTTCTTGTTAACATAAGAAATGAAGAGAAGTAGCAACTGAGTAGAGACCAGAGTTCCCGATTACGAGAACCCTGATCGGAGAAGTGGTGATCCCTCCCTAAACAAATTTTTGAACTTTCTTGCAAAATTTTTGATGTTTTTCCACCAGCAACTGCCTGCCAAAAATTTCGAAAACGGTTTTTCGCCAGCCACTTTCTGCGAAACAAAATTTTTAGCCCCTCCCATCTCTAAGAACAACCGGAAACCCTGGTAGAGGCAAGAGAAATTGAAAAGAAAGCGATGACATTATAAATGAACTTGTGATAAGATTTTCTAATAGTACACTTGATTTTGTACAAGATTTTCTATGTGTTGGATTTTGAACAACTCATTTCAGTCTGGCAGCTTCATATGCGTTTTCTTTTATTTTAAAGATGGTAATGAAAAATTAGCAACAATGGACGAAACACGGTCACTCGAAGACAACGATTTTTTATCTTTACCAAAAAGTCAGTCATTGAATTCATTTGCTCCGTAAGTACTTTATTTCATCGATTGGATAAAGTTATTATATTGGATAAAGTTTTTTTTAATTTTTCTATGTTTAGAAATACACGTGTTCCAGTTGAATCAATGACAGCTAAATACGGTCTGTTTTATTTGCTTTTCTGATGTAGACATAAATTATCGTTGATTTATCTTATTTTCTATAGATATCGAAAATGAAGATGAGCCCATACATTTAGATATAGGTCCAATTGGTCTGAAACGTATTCGAGAGCTTCAGCAACGAAATGATGCACAACCAAAACATTTACGTACAGCATATGCTCTTGAAACAATGGATGCAGATCCGGGCTTATTTTCAAATAGTTTCATACAACAGCAACCGCCTCAACAACATTTATCAAATGTAAGTTTATTTTCGAATGCATGCATTATTTTGCTACTATCTATGAGATTTTAAGCAAGCCTTTCCTTTAGTCACCAAAGTCATCATCACGAGTGAAAAATTTATTTCGTCGAAAATGAAGAAAAATTGGAATATATATATAAATAAATAGAAACTCTTCTTTTTCTTCTCGACTGTCTTTGGTTTTCTTTTACCTTTAACGGTAAAACTATATGTAAAATTTGCTTAATTTTTCAATATTTGTGTTTGTAATAATACCCATGAATTTTTTCTTGCGTGTAACTGTTAGTTTTTTTTTTCGTAAATAATTATTAAAATGTTTTCAATGAAGGGAAGTTACATGGTTGTTTTTTATTCAACATATTCGAGAACAAACCTGTCTCGAACATCATCTCTACTCTTATTGTAGTTGCACTTTTAGAAAATACAAAGTCATCTACTTTTCAAAGAAAAATCACTGAATGACAGACTCGTGTAGAAGAACTCATAACTAATCTATAGTAGTTTTGTATAGAAAATCACGTTCTTAAAGAAATATTCAAAAGTACAACTAAAATTTGATTTCTTGCCAAATTTTCTTTGATTGGGTTGACTCTTTTTGTTTGTTTCAAAAAAACATAATTAGTCAAGTTGATAACGTAGTTGTTATTTCGTTTGATTAGGAAGGGATGTGTATGATTGCATTTAAATGTTAGATATTCACTCTTATTGCGAACAAATATAACAGAATTTTTTTGCAGAATTACAAACCTAACAATCTGTTTCCGTCTCTATATTGAGATTTATCTGTCGCGTGTCCAACTACTCTTTTAACTTATGTCGTCTATTTTGCTTCTTATTACTCTAACTCGTTCGACATTTCGCACCTCTCAAGTGAAAAAAAAAGAAAATTGCGGAAATTGTTCCGACATACTCCCATTTTTCATTTATAATGATCGACAAACTTAGAAATGATTGTTTTTGTATGTGTTGCCCTCTTCATCATTGTGTTGGAACAAAATATTGGTATATATCATTTGTATGTGTGCGTGACGGATGCGTTTTATTCCTTTTTAATTTCTTTTTCTTTTTTTTTTTTTTTTTGATTAAACTATCTGAAACATATGACAGAGTCACATAAAGAGAAATTTAAATATATTAGTTATTGTGTCTTGAAATAGTAACGATAAAGTTTGCGTCTTTATTTAATTAGCAAACTTCTTTATATTAAATGATCCACATGATATGACATTAAATTTGAGAAATGGAGCGACTTACAGGTTAAAAAAAGAGAGAATTATAGCTACAGAGTGAAGTTTTAACATTAACAACTAATTCGTAGATATGTGCTTTGTTGGCGTGAAACGGGCAGCTGTGCTTCATGATTAAAATTACAAGTGTTCTTCTCTATTGCAGAAAACAAGCATTCGGATAGATGTTGATCGCTTTTGATTCTTTCATGAGTCTTACATACAATTCAGTTACTATTTTTGAAATTTCATATGCTTCTTATTCTCTATGTCCTATTTGTAACTGAGATAAAAAGGAGAAAAAAGTACAAATGAAGATGGACAAATTTGATTCTGATACTAAAAGAAGTCGATTTAATGTTTAATAAGAAGGTTGAAAAACTGTAATTATTTCTTATTAACTAATATTTTCAAAGAGACATATTACGAATAATGTACAAGAAAATGTACATAAAAAAAAAAAGAAGAAATTGATTGTTCGCTCGTTTAAAACAAAAGTAAAAATATCTTATATTTGTAGACGCAATAAAAATATTTGAAATGAGAAAATAAAAGAAAATGCTTAGCTTTGAAAACATTTATGGTACGACTGGAGAAATAAAATAAAAGTACAATATTTAAAGTTTTTTATAAGAATTTTCGTTTCTATCTATCGTTCATAAAATTTTTGGCATCTATCTTACATTGATTTTAACCATTCTCAAAAATTTCTCTTTGAACATACGACAGTTTGACATTACAATAGTGATTATTAGAAATAGTCTGTAAAACTAAACAAATAACACATAAGTATCGATATTCTAATTAAATTTTATAAATATGACTGACTAGAGTAGAAAAAGCAGAAAAATCTATTATTTCATTTTCTAAAATGTTTGAAATTTTAATAATAATATTCTTACCAAGATAGTCTAGATAATAAGCACCGGTAACAAAAATTGTTTATAAATCTATTGTAGAATATTGATATTATTAAATATTAGAAAGTAATATAGATTAATAATTTTTTAGTCTCTTTAATAGATCATCTAACATCATCGTTCGATTATTTTTATAAAATTCGATTAATTCTTGACCTGTTAATTGTAGATTAAAATTGACAGCACCGTTTTTTAATTTTGATACAGACATCTGTTGTAATAGTAATTCAAATAATTTTAATGTATTATTAAATTGATCAATTAAAGTTTTTAAATCTTGTTGATTATATTTTGATGTTATTAATGCATTTAGTTTATTATCTGTTGATTTTCCATGAAATAATAGATAAATTACGAGTATAATTAATAGAATAAATAGACAAATTGTAAATATTCTATCTACTGGTATAATTGATTTTGATATTGATGAACATTTTTGAGCATTTATGGACGATTTTCGACGTCGTTGACGACAACTACCATCGGTTAGTTCAATTTTAACACTACGTTCATTAAGTGTTTCAAGTGGTGTTTGTATCGAACTTAATCCAACGTTATTATTTATTTTTGTATTTAACGGTACATTTGATAAATCATCAACATATTTATCTGGTTGAAATCGAGGTGGAGGTTGATCTAAAAATTGAGCATCATTTCCCATGTTTGAACTCTCCAATAAGTAAGATATCTAAAAAGATGAAAAATGATGAATGATCATCTCTTCTTTTCCTTTTTTCTTCGTTTTTTTTTACTATGCTTATCGTATCATATCATATTTCATTCTTCTACAATTAACTGGACTTATAACTTTGTCTACTAATTAACAATTGTACAGGTGGTCTAAATGTATAGTCAAATCCCAAAATATACAAATGAATAAATCACAGCAAGATACATGTAATGAATGATAACCTTATGTCAGTTAGTCTAAAAACTAAGCTTATTAGAATGGGTATTTCTTGACAAGTGTTTATAGAAAAAAAAAAAATAATAATAAGAACAAACGAAGAAAATATATAGAGAGAGATAAGGGAAAGGATGCTATATGCGAAGAAAACTAATCATGTTCCAATAGAGTCTGTTATAGTTACTAGAAGTTTTTTAGTTGAGTAACGTAGAGAACGAATAATTTTTTCCTCATTTTCTCGACCAACCATTTTTCTAAAATGAGAAGAAATAGAACATGATTCGTGATAGAACTATGTGAATAACGTCCTGTTTTCTTCTTTTTTTTTTTTATTATTTTTTTCTTCTTCTGAGATACTTTTTTATATAATGAATATACAGAACTTAAGAAAAAAACAGACATTTCGTAAATATTTTTTCTCTTCTATTTCTAACTCATTATTTTCATTGGTTCTATGAACATACATTCATTTTTCTGTCGATTGTTGATGTATAGAAAAAATAGTATTAGTTCGACAATGTCGGTTTTTAGCCGAAACAAAAAATTAAAGATAAAAAATCTTCTCGTTTACATTGTTTCATTGAAATATTTTTTTCTCTTATATTTTAGTTCAAGTACTCTTTTCTTCGTCATATTTCTACCAAATTTTAGTTTAAAAAAGACATTTATTTCGTTCATAATGAACAATAGTGGGACGTTTTCTCTAGTAGAATCTCTCAAAACACAATGACGATCTAAAAGCTTGAATATTATATCATCTACTACAATTGATTATCAAATATGATCAATTTGTTCAATTCTAGAGCTTATTTTAACAAGGAAGATTCCTTACCTATATTATTTGATGTGTTGTAGGCATCTATCATTTCAAAAGAATATATTCATTTTTTTCTATTTATTTCGTCTAATATTTATATTTGTTGTGTAAAGATTGATTATGTGTCATCTTCAATTTAATACCTATTTTGTCTTCAATATTCATCTCTTGAAGAATCAGAAAGCAAAAAAATAGAGTTCAAAGGCATCTTCCTTCTTTCTAGACAATAATTTTTTTTTTTCTTCTTAAGTAAATTAAGATCCGTCGACTGTAGCAAATATTTATTTTGTCGAATATGTTTATTAAAAATCACCTATAGTCTTGTTGTGTACAAGAACTAATTCAAAGTAAATCTAATTGTTATAGGGTGAACTCTTTTTGAATATATATAAAACAAAAAAGAAGAAGAAATGTGTATGTGAGAAGGACAAGGTGCAAAAAAGCAATATTGTTTAATCAAACACACAACGCATTGATACGCCTCATCAAACATGCATGCGTAGGACAAAGTAGACAAAGTTCAAATCAAGATCATATGTTGTGTGAGTGAGGATCAATCATATACAAAAGAACAATGAAGAAGGTTTCATGGACAAAAAACAAAATATCAAAAATATCAATAATTCGTTTTTATAATACTATTTTTCACGAGAGAAAATATTTCAACAGAATGTTTTAATGTTCATAGTTTTCAATAGTGTACTTTCTTTCATTCTGTCTAAAATCATGTAGAAACAGTGTTTCCATGCTCTAAGACCACTAGTTTGTCGAATTCGACCATTGAACGGAAGGGCAAAGATCTATTGAATAGACACGAGTTAAATTTCAAACAAAATTGAAATGGCATTATATCATCATCTTTAATTTAGAAAATGTTATTTGTACTTACTCGTCACATGTTTACACCAGTATGCAAAGTAGCGGCGTAGTCAGAACTATTTTAGTAGGGAAGGAAACAGTGACACGATCGCAATACAAAACGTTTCTAGGACGATTTTACCAGATAAAAGTTCGTGACACAGGAACGAAACCTAACCTAGTCTATCTTCTAGCTACGCCACTAATGCAAAGTACTCATTTCCACTTGTCTGTCTTAAAAATAATACAATCTCTTTTTGACATACATGTTTTATAAATAATAATCAACTAAAGACGTTATAGTTGTATCACTACTGTTGTCGATATGTGTTCTTATCTTGTACAGAATAAGATAGTGCTTTGGGAATTTATTTTGAATTGCTGATGTGTATAAAAACATATGGTCTGATTTCGATACGAATGAACTAAATATTGTATATACCCGTAAAGTCTAATTTTTTATAATTAGTAGGCAGTGATGATTGTACGATGCATTTTAACTTTTCATTCACTGTGACATATACATATATAGACCATATAGGAGAAAGAAAACCACTTTCTTTTCTTCTTGTTCTATATTCCATATTTTTAGCTATCTAATGTTGTCATAAATGTTACTTTTCTCTCGTTGTTTCTCGTTTAAATAAAAATCGAAAACCAGATGTTAATGATTGTACGCTTTTAGTTTGAATATATCTCGTTTTAAATTTTTCCTTTATGTCGAGTTCCTCAGGGCACTTAATGTCTGTAACTGAGATTTAATGATGTCTTAAACTAAATTAAAAAAAATAAAACGAAGAGAAGAAAGAAACACATGACGTTCTCTATTTCTTTTATCATCTCTTTTTTCATCATCACATAAAACAATAGAAATAGAATTATTAATTAAATCTTAAGGCTCTATGGTTAAACATTTTTTGACAACATGAGACATTAATCAGTCGAAAACTGACGTTCAATTCACATCATAAACCGTAGATTAGCGAGGTAATTTAAACACTTTTGGCACAATTCATTACTCAAAACATTTGAGATTTATCCTGTTAGGACTTGATACACAATACTTAAGTGGTACTTCTTCTTTTCCAATATACGATCATTTGTATATTTAGATAAAGAACACTAGTTCGAATTTTGTTTTTATAGAATAGCTCTTTTTCCACTAATTTCACAATTTAGTAAATGAGTATGAAGAACAGCATTTTTCAAGTTATGAAGCTAGTGAGATCAGACTAGATCATTTTAATTCATAATTTAAACGCTCTCGTGCATGACGCACTTTTGACAATATTAAATAAAGAATTAATGTTGGCTATTAGAATACCTTAGATATAATCGCAGTTGTTTTAATATTGACACATAGTGTGTTGTTAGCCAGAAGGTTCAATCTTCACTGGAGAGATGTTATGATAGATGAGCCCTTGTGTGTTTGTAGAAAAATAATAACAATGCTTTAGGGCAAGTATGTATTTTAACTAAAAAGATACCATAATCTCATCCATTATGAATCAACGTTTTAGCAGAATCATTTACAATACGAGAAGGTTCATTGAGAAAATGTTTGCTAGACTTCGACAACAACAAAAATGTTATAAAAATTTTCCCAACCATAGGGTCCTTAGCTGAAGACAAAAAATGGACGTAGAATAACAGAGCGAAAAACTTTAATATATGAAAAAAAAAGTATTTGATAACGACAATACAATACGATACGAAACAACTTTTGTGACTTTAACTCAAAGAATTTTATATGTTACCTAATAGAATTAAGTGTGTCTATATTAAAGTCGAATTATTCCGGAAGAGTATTAGTAATTAGTATTATTAGATTATAACTGATAACTGCTATTAAGAAAAAAAATCTGTTGTAGATTTGTGTGCAGAAGAAATAAGTGAATAAAATATTGAAAAACTAACATCTTTGGTCCTTTTCTGCCCTCCAGAACACTCTCTTCACTATAGATTTTAATTCAAACATAACTTGATATGACATGACATAGTAATTAGTGGTCCACTCATCAAATCCAATAGTATATTTAAATTCTTAGTCAAACACATTTGATTACTCAAATCTTTCGCAAACTTTCATTTTATTTAAAAATCATTGAACGACACCAACCCATTGAACCCTATATTTATATTAATTATTAACGACATCAGTTTTGCATCTATAGTAATCCTTATTACTTCCTCTTAAACGAGAAGATGTATAAGAACTATTTTTGCACCTGTAATCGTTGTATTTGTTGTCTCGTGTGTTTATTGTATATTATTTTAGTATATAATTTATTGAAGAAAATGTCTGAAACACATATGTTATCAATTTATTCCAAATCAGTAGTGTAAGCGTTTGATCTTTGTATACTATTTCCTTATAACAATTTGTTCTCTCTTTTTTCTTTTTTTTTCTTTTCATATAATTATCTATATTCAATGATCCGCTTCTCTTCATCAGCATTATAGAAGGAGAATAATGTCAATTTCAATCAAATAAAGACTTATACAAATCTATAGCATAATATGATTCATTAAGAACTCTATTCAATCTCATGATTTTGTGACTTGATCATTATTTTTCGTGCTATACAAGTCATCAGTATTAATAGAGCATGTGGAGCTATCGTATATAGTAATGATAATAACACTATACACTATATTGAACTTTCTTTCCTTTTTTTTTTGTTTTAATAATGATAGTGTTGCCATTTTACTCAAAAACATTCACTTTTTATCTCATATATATAAACATTGAATCTTCTTATCTAACTGAAAATGATTTATTTACCTCATCAGAAGCAATAATATTTTCAAGCAACATATGCCACTTATATGGATGCAATAAATTGAACGGGGAGATTAAATAGTTAAGTTTGAATTAAGTTCAAATAAAGTCATTTTTTCACGTTAAAAACTTTTAATAGAAATATAAAACTTTACATCATTGAATTTCTAATGCTATCTATTATTTAATTTTGCCTGATGAATTCAAAGATAATTACATTACTACATACAAACAGATCAGAACAATATCTGCATTTTCGAATCGAATACTTTCTAATCGTCTTCAGCATACCAACGTGAAGAAAAAAACAAAGTTCATACAGAGTAGGGGAAAAGTGCTTTTTCTTATTCAGCACACTCGATAACCCAGACGATTTTCAATTTTTGGCAAGATGTATTGTCAAAACTTTAGGAAAATTTTTTGAATAAAATGGGAAAAGAAAGGAAAATAATATTTTTTTTTCATTGGAAAGTAATATTAGTTTCTAAATTGACTTTTGATCACTAAAAGATGTAATAAAATTAAAACTTATATGAGTTCGACGAGATATTTGCTTGTTGTACAGGCTGTTTTTAAAAAGACATTATAGAAATGATTTTTGTCGCATATCACTCACAGAAAAATAAAGTTCACGCAGAGTAGGGGAAAAATGATTTTTCTTATTTAGCATACTCGATAACTCAGATTTTCTATTTTTCGCGAGACGTATTGGCAAAAGTTCAAGAAAAATGTTTTGAAATTAACATTATTCTATAAAAAAAGTTCCAGTGTGCCACTGAAATTTATTTAATCAGTTTAATTAGGTTTTTATTATGGTTGTTTATATTGAATTTTGTATTAGAGTACGGCACCGATCGCCAAAACCATGCGGCATTGCCTCGGCACTTCTCTTATGAGAAGGAAAAGATGAAGTCAGAAAGACATTCGACATATTAGAAGTAGACTGCGGTGTTAATATAGACAGAAATTGACAAAACAAACTGGTGATTGAAAACAAAACTTCGGCACTGGTGCGCATCGATGCTCAGAAAAAACATTATTCGGCATCGGTGCGCATCCGCGCACAACCAGTGCCAATAAAATATTTTTTTTAAGGGTATTTTCTAATGAAAATGAAAACTTCCTTTTCCCATTTTGTTCGAAATTTTTTCCTAAAGTTTTGACAATACGTCTCGCCAAGAATAGAAATTCTTCTGAGTTATTGAGTGCGCTGAATAAGAAAAAGCACTTTTCCCTTGCTCTTCATGAACTTTATGATTCTGTCGGTTAGTTGACCTAAGTCCATGATTATAACTGTCGTAAACGATCGTATCCGTCAAATTACACTGACATAATATGACTTGTACTATAATGTTTCGTCGTATTTTGATGTAAACGCGACCAACGTATTACGTCAACCGTTACGACCGTCGTATTTCAACGTAAACGACGTCGTTTACGATTGACATAATACGTTGGCCGGGTTTTCGTCAAAATACGACAAAATACTATAGTATACGGTCATGAATCCTTGACCTGGGCGATATGCGACCAAATCATTTTTATAATGTCTTTTTAAAAACAGCCTGTACAAAAAGCAACTATCTCTCCGAAGTCGTATGAATTTTAATTTTATTACGTCTTTTAATGATCAAAAGACAAAATTTTGAAAAAAAAGTTTTTAACAAAACAAAAGACACCTAGAGATGTCACTATGAGTCTAGCGTACAGAATGATTCAACTTACGTTCGCTGTATATTGTGAACGACTATGTTCTAGGCAAAAATCGAAATTTCGGTGAAAATTCTAGATTGCCTAACTCAATATCGTGAAGGCAAAAGTTAATCAGTTAGAAATGGCCAAAGAAAAATTTTTTTGGACACATTCTAGAACTTCTGTATTCGGCTAAGACAGGATCTTTAAGCAGGTACCATGAGTCAACACAATAAATTAGTAAATGTTTCTTTTCCTATTCCTGCATATGGATTTTTGTTCAGCTGAATATTATCTTCGCAGATTTCTTCTAGAGTGCTAAAATCTACCTGCGAAATCACGTTTAGGAGGTTATGTAGCCAGCGCAGATTATATAATTCGGTTAGCATTGCATCATCCATAATTTGTATAAAAGCGAATGTTTTTGTTCTCATTTTAATAGTACAGTAGTGTGCATTATTTAATTACTTCTAGTCTGTTTTCAGATAGTTCCATTTTACGAAACAAGATGTTTGTTCAGCGTCGTGTATTTAACATTTGTTGTAAACATGTACAAAGGATAAATCATGAAAACTCATCACTCATTCGCGTAAGTATACTTCTCTCTACATCTAATCACTTGAACAAACTGTTCATATTTCGAGTTCTATTATAGGCATCCGTACAAGCACAATCTGTACGTAATAAAAGGTAACTTCTAAATGAACACTATCAATGATTTTAATAAATAATTTTCATTCATCTATTTCCAGTGATGTGGCAAACAAAGATAGTAAAGATAGTAAAGTTAAAGGCAATGTGATTGGCATTGATCTTGGAACAACAAATTCGTGTGTGGCAATCATGGAAGGCAAATCACCAAAAGTGTTAGAAAATGCTGAAGGTTATTGAAGAGTTATCTTACCTTCTTTTATCGATTATCTAATTTTTATCTTTTTATCAGGAATGAGAACAACACCATCTGTAGTTGCATTCACGAAAGATAACGATCGACTTGTTGGTATGCCAGCTAAACGGCAAGCAGTAACAAATCCACAAAATACATTTTATGCTACAAAACGTTTAATTGGAAGAAAGTTTGGTGATGAAGAAGTAAAGAAAGAAATGTAAGTAGTTAACTATTTTTTTCTGCTTATGATGTATTACTTAGTTTTTCACTTTTTCAGGCAAAGTGTATCATTTAAAATTGTTAAAGCCACAAATGGTGACGCATGGGTGGAAGCAAATGGAAAAATGTATTCACCAAGTCAGATAGGTGCATTTGTTTTGGTGAAAATGAAAGAAACAGCCGAAAATTATTATGGAACTCCAGTTAAAAATGCTGTCGTCACGGTGCCAGCTTATTTCAATGATTCTCAGCGACAGGTAAGAGAGAAATATACGTTTCATTTGCAAAAAAGAGTGTTTTGTAATTTATAGTTTTTGAGAATCGGCGATGAAAAACTTAGCTTTTAGTATAATAAACTGACGGCAGAAACATATCAAAGTGGAATAACATATTTAATAATGCACTACTTTTGTGTTCTTAGGCCACAAAAGACGCGGGTCAAATTGCCGGTTTAAATGTTCTTCGAGTGGTGAATGAACCGACAGCAGCTGCTCTTGCTTACGGTCTTGAAAAAACGAACGACAAAGTGTAAGTGAGAAAAAAGCATAGCATATAAAAGAAGCAATCAAGAAATATAAATTGTTTTTCTTTCTTTAATCTTTAGTATTGCTGTGTACGATCTTGGCGGTGGTACGTTCGATATCTCTATCCTTGAAATGCAAAGCAATGTATTCGAAGTACGATCGACAAATGGTGATACGTTTTTGGGAGGTGAAGATTTTGATAATGCCTTACTAAAACATTTAGTAGCAGAATTCAAAAAAGAGGTGTGTAATCACTTGTTTGTCTACGATTTTGCTTAACAATTTTTCTAATTTAGAGCGGCATAGATGTAACGAAAGATCCACAAGCAATGCAGCGACTGCGTGAAGCTGCTGAAAAAGCAAAATGCGAATTATCTTCTGCAGCACAGGTAAGAATAAGCGAAGTAATGCAATCTATTCTTTCACTATCAGAACTCCATCTATTCTAGACGGATATCAATTTGCCGTATTTAACGATGGATTCATCTGGACCAAAACACATGAATTATAAATTATCACGTTCACAATTTGAAAATCTCGTTGCACATCTTATTAAGAGAACGATTGGTAAGAGCTAGGATTTAAACTTAATCTAGAGCGACTTCCAATTATTACGAATTTCTTGTTTTTGTAGATCCATGTAAAAAAGCCATCAAGGATGCAGATGTGAAACCACAAGATATCAATGAAGTTATTCTTGTTGGTGGTATGACTCGCATGCCAAAGGTAAGATACATGAGTTTTTGTTCGAAGAGAATGAGAAGATATAGTGCTCTACAAGGCAAGTTTTAAGTCAGAAATGACGAGCTAATTACTTATTGAGTACTCAAGCACTTGTTGTTTGTTGCCTTTTTTGTTCGGCATGTGCACGCCTGATGAATATGGCAAATAGATTTAGAAAAGACTATTGAATATGTACTCTCACTAGACATTTTTCTTTTTTTAAGGTACAACAAACTGTGCAAGAATTATTTGGTAAATCACCAAACAAATCTGTCAATCCAGATGAGGCCGTTGCTATTGGCGCCGCTATTCAGGTATAGTATTATAAATGCATTTCTTGACGGTTTTATAGTAATTGGTTGTATTTTGTTTTAGGGTGGTGTGCTTGCAGGAGATGTTACTGATCTCTTATTATTAGATGTAACACCATTATCATTAGGTATTGAAACATTAGGTGGTGTATTTACAAAACTTATCAATCGTAATACAACTATCCCAACCAAAAAAAGTCAAGTACGGATCGAGAAAATGTTAGTGTAGTCGAGTTTTAGAAAATAATTCGAAATATGTCATTGTAGGTATTTTCAACAGCGGCAGATGGCCAAACACAAGTCGAGATTAAAGTTCATCAAGGTGAACGTGAAATGGCTCTTGACAATAAATTATTAGGTCGTTTTAATCTTGTAAGTGACAAAAATTTAAATCGTGTTAGTCACACTCATCCTTAATTTCTTTTTTAAGATTGGTATTCCTCCTGGTAAGAATTAGCTTTACTTTTGGTTAAGAACGTTAAACGGACACATGATTGAATTAATTTTTTAGCTCCTCGAGGTGTTCCCCAAATTGAAGTAACATTCGATATCGATGCAAATGGTTAGTACATTTAGTTTAGTTATTGTTTAGTAATTCAAAGTGGTCTTCTGTTCTCAGGTATTGTACATGTGTCGGCACGAGATCGTGGAACAGGAAAAGAACAACAAAGTACGTAATGCAAGTATAACTATTTATGTCTATTCAGTTTCGCATTTGTTATATTTTTAGTTGTCATACAATCTAGTGGTGGCTTAAGTAAAGACGATATTGAGAATATGGTCCGTGCAGCAGAAAAATATGCAGCAGATGATAAGAAACGTCGTGAAGTTGTAGAAGAAGTAAATCGCGTTGAATCGATATTACACGATACAGAAACAAAAATGGAAGAATTTAAAAATCAATTACCACAAGACGAAGTAAGACATTCGCTTTTTCGAACAAAAAAGTGTGTACAAATAACAATGATCTTTTCTTTTATTTATAGTACCAAAAACTAAAAGAAGGCTCGAATAAATTACGTGAAAAGCTTTCGAATAAAGACACCGAATCATTACAGAGCATTAAAGAATCAGCTGATGAATTTCAGAGACAAAGTTTACGACTATTCGAAATGGCATACAAAAAGGTATTTATTTTGATCTGTGTTTTTCGAAGGTGAACGTACATATGCTCTCACTCCGTCAATCCTTTTTAGTGAAAAGTGAAAAAACTCAAATCATCTCCTTCCAGGGTACCGTCAGCCTCCCTTCTATAACTAAAGTGTCTTTGCTTTGTCGAAACAGTCTAATAACTGAAGTAGTAATTGGGCATTTTATTCAGAATGATTCAGAAATGTCTTTGTGAGACATGGAAAAGCTCAGATTAGATTGAACTTAGCTTTAACATCAATTTTTATGACCATATTTAGATGCAGTCTGATCGTGAAGGCAACCAGTCTCAGTCTTCATCCTCCTCTTCATCCACATCAGAAACAAGCACTGAAGAAGGACAACAACAACAAGACAAAGAAAAACAAGAAAACAAACAATAAAATATTAGAACTTCTATGTTTAGTGAAATAAACAATAAAAACAGTTTTTCGTCTTTTTCGCACGTTTATAAACAAGCAACGAGCAAATGTATTTCGTGTGTTTGGTTGTTTTCCTTTCTTTTTTGATAATGAATCATTCATTTAGTTACATTTCTCTCTCTCCAGTGATGTGTCTATTTCTAATACATTTAGGCATAGGGTATCGACGTGTGAGAGTCGACGCACTGTCGAAAAAAATCGACTTTCAACATGTTGTCGCTGAAAATTTTTGATCAGCGCCTATGTCTAGCTAGGTCTATATTTGTGTCTCATTGTTTGTTTTTTCTCTTTCTTTTGAAGATGTTAGTGTGATTGATTTTATTTTACTTGTTTACGAATGAGAGAAAAAATAAAATAAAACAACGTAGCATTATATCAGAAAATAATAATAAATAACGATGATTTGGTCAGAAACAGTTAGTTTAAAGGAGCTTCAATGAACATTTTTTGTCTGTTTATATATCACTTCCATCGAAAATACATTCGTTTGTAACTTGAAAAAGACCTATAGCTTTCAAAGTTTATCTTGATCATAGTATTTTTATTTTATATACCACTAAACATACACAGTAAGTTTAGAATAATTGTTTTACAGCGCTTCGGAATAATTATATATAAAAACGAGAAAAAAAACAAAATAGAGAACATTTTCAATTTCCTAAGAAAAAATATGTAGAAAAAAACTAAATTTGCACTGCTTTTGTCTCTAGTTGCTGTTCGTGTTCCGATAATTTTGTATCTGTCTTTATTGTTTCTTCTGGTGCTGATAAATAGCCTTCAATATCTAAGCCATAATCAATTCCTTCGATGAGACAGTTTGGTAAACTATCTTCTAGAATAAATGTTGCAAGTTCTTTATCTTCAAATGATCGTAAGTCGTAGGCACGTAATTTTTTCAATGATCTAAAAAAAAAGACAAATAAAAATTGGCAATAGAAACAAGACGTCGAAAATTCATTACTTTAGCCTTGTTAATGCTAGTAAACCTGTAACTCCGACATGTGGACAACTGCTGATATCAAGCATCAATAATCTACCATTAAATTCATTTGCTAATCGTGCGAGAAACCAGTCATCAACGTTCATACATTTTGTTAAATACATTACTTTTAATTCAGAACATGCAACTAACGAGAAGTATAAAATTTATTATTTTTAATAAGAAATAATGTTTTTGAAGATAACATGGCACATACCATAATTGTCTAATCCATCAATGTCGATGTTAGTCATAGATAAATCAACACATTCCAAATCAAAATCAAAATTTATACTTATTGAACCTTTTGGTTTTGATAATTTTTTTATCCAACGTTCTTGTCCTATAATGCGAAATCGTCCAGATAAATCAACAGTTTTTTGAGCAGCATACACATCGGGACCATAGTTAATAAAGTCTTTTTCCGTAAATCTTATAATACATAAAAACAAAATTATGAAAAAACATTTTTCTATTGAAAACATCGATACATACGCATTTTGTTTCGACGAATATCGACGAAATAACCATCGTTTAAGAAAGCCAGGTTCTTTTATTAGTGCCTTTTTAGTTTGAATAATTTCTACCAATGAAGTTCGTGATTGAGTTACATTCAAATTCTCTTTCGAAAGCCAGTATGGTTTCGATTTAGGAAGGAGTTCTAAAAATATAGACATTTTATCAGATAAAAAATTCTCTCTCAAATTTCATTTTATCATGCTGCTTACCTTCTGGGATGTCTCTGAAACCTCGAAGCAAAGGAGTAAAGCGCATATTGGATGATAACTATCGAAGAAAATTCATTGTGTAAAAACAATCTAAAGTAGTTTGAACAAATGTATCAGAAATAAATTGAATGTTACTTATGTGTATGAGACAAGAGACACATTTCATGTAATCTATACTAAATAGTTCTTTCTCGTTAGTTCATCATTCTCTATTAAAAAATAATAGTAACTTGACACATTATATGGAAGTATCAATAATACGAAGAAATATCTAGCATACAAATAAATTACCATTCATTATGATTGAAAATACTTCATAAAATTTCCGCGTAAGGAGAGATAAATTACGCTACTCATATATTTTTTTATAATATATTGTGTGTAGTGTATATAAAAGGTTATATCGATAGTCCTTTGTATTTAAACGAAAAAAGAAAGTGACAAGATTTGCTTTTTGTTCACCTGCCACTGATGTAACACTCGTTTAACTCTCTTTATACAAAGATGGTTTTGATATATAGTTAATTTCCCCGTAAATAATTGTAAATTGATTCATTGAATTGACATTCTTTTAAATACATTTCTCGATGAGATCAATAACTGAAAATCAACTTTGTACAAGAAAATTACTGCTTCCTAAAGCAAAATATGTTAACAAATTGATAAATTTCAATTAAGTAAAAAAGAAAAAAAACATGCTTTATAAGAAAATAACAACAAAAATAAAGTTCGATATTTGACAAAATTTTATATTTTGTTTATTAACACCTTCAGTTTATCTATAAGCTGACAAATCAATCGATCATTATCACATCATCATCATCATCAATCATTATTACACTTTTGCCATGGTCGTTGCTACAATGATTCTCTTTTTCCTTATCATCTAAATCCCAAGATTCGTTCACAATATCTTTCCAAGCTGTAAGATTTGCCGGTAATTTGATTTCTAAACAAAATCCGAACTAGAATTATTTCAACTGGAAACATTATAAGTTAAACAACACAAAAATATTGATAATACATTCAAACTCCTTCAAGTTATCATTTATCAATATCAGATTGACTCACGTTTAGACTTGAAACCTTTACAATCAGGATCATAACATTTTTGACGGTACATATCAAGTTTAAGATCGACAACAAAGCTAAAATCCAAAAGACAGTCAGATTTTTTATTCGACTAAAGTAAAGCGTCCTTTCGTAACGAGTAATACAATGAATCGAGCTCCTAATCTAACTAATAACATACTCTTTTCGCAAGCAACTGTAACAATAACTTGGAAAAATCATAAACTTACATAGCAAATATTTTACTATAAATATTGAAAAAAAGCATATTGAACCTGCAAAGAAGAAGTGTCCTGAAGTCTTTCCTGCATCATCCAACGGTATCTTATTTGATAGTGCACATCATTATGACTGAGAGCTATCAGTAGAGGATTTGTAAAATACACTAACATTCACTAACATTCCCGAATTAAAATCTGATATAGTCAATGGATAGAGTTTGTTAAGTTGGTTATACGAACATCGAATAATATCCAGATGGATATTTAATAACACCTACTAACAGTCAAAACCTAGTCGCTAATGGCCACTAACACTCAAAAAGACGTCAACCCCTCTTTGATTTTCTAATTTAGTACACATTAAGAGTCGAGCAGCGTATAGCTCGTATCTTTCACAGATGTCAGTCACCATGTTTTGATTATTAGTAGCTGTTGTTAAATATCCATCTAAATATTATTTGATGTTAGTACAACCCAGTTGACAAACATAATCCGTTAGGTATATCAGATTCTGATTCGGGAATGTTAATGGATGTTAGTATATTTTACAAATACACCGCATCAAAATTCCCTTCTAAATTCTAAAGTCCATTGTGACTACAACATCAATACATCGAGAATAAGCAGATTTAAAAAATCAAACACTTTTTTTTAACGTAACCAGCGAGATTTTATACCAGACCAGATACGTAAGTCGAATAATAAACGTTTATGTTTGAATGTATCATTCAAATTTGAAGATTAGGAAAGAGAATTTCTATCTGATTTATCATATACTTACTAGATATTATTTGATTTATGATGACGACCAACATTTTCGCAATAACGATAATTTGCTATTTCATATATTAAAGTTTGACTTTGTTCTAATAGTGTCCATTTTCTTATGCTGCCAACACATGGACCTTTGGAAATTAAACCTTTTATAAAATCATCGATTTCACGAAAGGGAGAAGGACCGAATGTGTTACTTGTACCTAAAACACGTATACTTAACGATAAAAAACGCATACGTTCTTCTCATTGTAAAGTCAAGAACGTATGATATACACTTACAGCTATCTCGAATATGCGAATTACTTAAAATTAAATTTGGATGTGGTTGCTCATGTCTACTCGTCATAGGAGCAGGAATTATACCTTTGATTGGGCTAAAAATAAAATAATTGACAGAATGTATTTCATAGGGTTATTTACCCAGTATATCGTACGAGTGATGCCATAAAAATTTGACGTTCACGATCTTCTTTATCATTTCCAATTGGTTTCCATTTATTTTCATCGACCATAACAAACTTTTCTTCTTTTTTATATTTACTTGATTTGTACAGACGAAATGAACGATTTTTTGTATACACACCTAGTCAACAGTTCGACAATGAAATTTCCTAACTGAGACAAGACAGTAGTTTTTATCTACCAATATCACAATACCATGAGTAAGTATCATCTGGTTTTTTCACGAGTAATTTTGATAAATCACAATAACGTAAACCACTATATTCATCACAACATGTACATTGATCAAATTTCGATAATATTGGTACTAATTTGGCAATTAAATTTTTACAAATTAATGATGATGACAAAACACCATTTTGTGGTGATAATGTTTGATTTTCATTTTCAGCAATAAATCGATCATTGCACTGATGACTAATCAATGAATCGTAAATATCTTGTAATGCGGCAAACACAAAATTACCTGAAACAAGATGAAGCAGACTTCTTAACAGCAAAAATCAGAAGAAGGATGTTAAAATACAGCATGTTATATATAACTTAATTATATAACTTATATATAACTTCTTATTTCTTCCAGATTTCAAATAGTGGTTATATGAATTCTCAAGTATATCTGACTTTCGTGACCTTACATTCCAAAAAGATGTACCGTATTAAAGGATTTTTTGCCAAATAAATATAGCTGTCTTTAAAATAATCTCGATAGAATAGCATAAGAATGTAAAAGACAAGCAGTGAATGCGAAGCGGTAATTCATGGATTAAATTATTAAAAAACGTTATGGTAGATCCAATACAGAAGGTCGTCAGATAAAATTAGTGACATATAAAGTGATCAAAAGACAGAAAAGACTTGGATTATTTTTTTTTAGATTATGCACTGTAGTAAGAAATAGAGGATACTCTCTTCTCTAGGAAAATATTAGCGCAGAGAAAATCGTACCAGCTTCCACATTGTTTCGAAAAGGATGCTCTTTTGCTAGAAAAATAATATGCCGACTAAATTTTGTTGATGAACTACAATAAAACACAGAAAAAATAAGAATCAATTCCAGATCTGACTACCGATATTTTAAATAATTACCTTGAATCCAATGTGAGTACATCATCTTCGGTATATCGAACAAGATCGTACGATTTTTTCAGAAAATTCAAAATAAACTATATAAAAGAATAGAAAATTTCATCCATAACACATTAGACTATGTTGTAATACCTGAATAAACGTTGTGGTTAATTCTTTGCCATTCAAATTAGGATTTGATTCAATTGAAAACTCCAAATCAAAATATAATTTGCATGGTTGATCTTCACAAATTACTTCGTACGAATGACGCAAACGATGTTCAGGCAATGATCGACTAAATAACAAAAAAATATTTCCTGTTACAAACAAGAAGACATTTATTATATATATTCGTACTGATAAACTTGAAAAAAATAATTGATATCTGCTACAACAAACATACGTGTGCCACCTACTATATTTTCATAGCTAAAGACATACAAACTTTCGTCCTACAAAAGAATTTAAATTAAAATTTAATCAACATAAAATAATATAAATGACTGTTATACTTACTAATTCAGGTTGTAATTTAACCTCATTTGTTCGCAATTTTAATGCATCGATCAAACGAGGAAATACATGATAGGTAGTTGCTGCCCTTGTTAACGCTGATGACATTTGACGGTGATAATGACTTTTTGTTTTATGTTGCATTTCATGCGTTTGACGGAATGCATTCGTCTTTTCCGTAAGCGTCTTTGACGAAGATCTAAGAACAAATCGAAACAATTTTTGATAGTGATTTTTACTTCAATGTATCAATCTGAATTAGATCTGATGTAATAGAGAAATATTATCTATCGAACAACTAAAGTGATCCAAACTATTTTTGTTCTACTATTGTGACTCTTAATTGTCAACTAGTAGTTCTTTAGTAAATCGAAAAATATTCAACTCACGCTCTATAAAATGTAGATGGATTCATTTAGCCAATTTTTCATATCTGCAACGATTAAGAAAAAAAAATAAAAGTAGTGCATAAGAGCAAAGAATTTATGTGTCACCGTTTTTCGATGAAAAATTCAACAGCTGATATTGTTTTAGAATTGTACTCAGTCTAGGTCACTGTAAATTTAGATACGAAATAATTTTCATCTGATGCTTTCAACGACTTTTATCATATTTTCAGAAGAATCATGGTAATCTTATTGCAACTGTTATTTAGTTTAACAAGTTTGAGAATTTAATAAACTTGTTCCAAGAACATTTATATCGAAAGTGACAGTGAATTACGAGATAATATATTTTAAAATTTGGCAGCTTTCTGTATACGCCTGTGAATAAGCCATTAGACGAAAGTCATCATTGATTTCTTTGAAAGGTTTAATAAAACTACAAATTTTATCCAAATACTAAAATTTGGATGTATTTGTATTAAATTTCAGTGATTGATACAAGTGAATATATACACGCCTCTAATTATGACACGATACATGTATGTAGTTATAGAAAAAAAAAGATAAAGAGAGAAAAAGAGAAAAATGTAGATCTCATACATATTCAAACACAAAACACACACACTCAATACACACACAAACACATTACAGTTTGTTTTTTTTTTATCATCACATAGCAAAAAATAGAAAAACAAGCAAACAATTGATAAATACCATATATTTTTCTTATTAGCAAACAGACAAAAAAGAAAACACTACTCTTTCATTTGAGTTAGTAATTTGATATAACAACTGTTTTGAAACAAGAAAAGGAGAGAAAAAAATATCCTTTTCTCTGCTAGTCTTAAACATATAGCGAAACGATTTTAACAGATGTATTGACAAATATTTTTGACTTAATTCACTATTTTCAGAATATATAAGAATATATAAGTATATTCTAGCGAATGGGAAAATTTATGGAGCTTTTTTTTTATAACAAAGAAAATGAAAAGTGAAAATCAAAGCAAAACTATACACAACTGATGTCTGTATTTGTTGAATACAAAAGAAAAAACAAGAGAGAAGAAAAGTCTATCTATGTATATGCACTGTTAATATATAAAGAAAAAATCATAAAAATGATGAATGAGATACAGAAAAACAGCAGCAAATCAGTCATCAAAGAATTTTTTATTCAAGAACTTTTCTGCGAGAGATTATTAGTCTATACGCAGATTATTCTTTTCGTCGAAACAAAAATAAACAACTAAAGTCATACAAGAGACTGTATAACGGTGTTCTTTTCTCCTCTACCAGTTACACAGTTTCCGCATGTTACTTATTCAAAATAGAAAGTTAAAATACGACTCAATACCAACAAACGAGATCAGTTTATTCCAGAAGAAAAAATGTTCTAGATTAAAAATTGAAGGATATTTTGTTGTTATTCTGTCGCAAAGTTCATTACTGATATAATAAATAACCACGTAAAGAATTTGGTAATTGAAGTTTATGAACTAAGTGTAAACGATTTTTGCCTAATTGTTTGCGAATTGAACGACGACATGAATCCATTAAACGGAGTGGTTCAGCTGAAAAGTACAAAACACAAAAGATCAGTGTCATTTCTCATTTAGATTAAGAGCTCTTTCTCATTCCCATTGAAAAACTACATAACTTTTCTATGAATTGCAAATATGATTAGATTTTATGAGATAGTTGATACAAACACGATAATTATTTGAAGTACTTACGTTCCAATCCATTGATATAACGCATTGTTATTTCACAATGTCCCCATACAGATGATACCATTGGATATAAGGTTCCTTTATCTTTGAGATCACTGAATGCTACACCCAAATATTGTCCTTCAACAATATAAGACAGAGTTCCATCATCCATATCCAATACCACAAGAAATTTATCAGGTACAACGAAACTTTCATCGGATTTCAACGTTGTTGGATAAGTCTGACCATTATTATTTAAAGCATCAGCATCCAACGATAGTGAATTTATTTGTGCTGCTGATGTTGTTGATGCATAAACACTATTAATACCTTTATGATACAATTTATTTCGTCCTAAATCCCAACCCCATGATTCTTCGTTTCGTCCTACTAATGCTTGATAGCCAGGACAGTGTAATGATGCCTTTATTGTACCGACACCAACAACTGCATGTGTACCACGTTCTAAAATAGCACAAAATAAATAGATGAAAACAAAAAACACGACAAACATACGTCTCGTATTCCATTCAACTTCCCAAACATGAATACCAGTGTTAAATCCTTTTTTACAACGTACTGCATCTAATAATAAGAAAAAGGCAACTTATCATTATCTAAAGAACAAGAGAAAAGAAATATGCTGTGCAACTTACCTGTGCTTTGTGCGACAGGCTAAAAAAATCAAAATCAAATTTAAATTAACCGAACAAGCAAATATTGTCCTTAATTCAAAGTAATCTACCTCAAAAAAGAATGTCATATTAGAATTACTTACATGTCGATGAAATGTACATGGATCGTTGTGTTTTACGAATATGTTTAATGATTTATCATCTTGATTCCATCCGTATTCAATTTGTTTTTCACGTTGACAAGGTGGTCGATCAAGTAAAATATCTAGTCGAACTGGAAAATATTGATGTGGCTCTAATGATGGATGATTTGTGATTGTTAAATGATTTGAAAACGGTGACCAAATACAATTTGAATTGTTATTGTTATTATTATTATTATTATTATATTGAAGAGATAACAAAGATGTTGAAGAAAATGATTGTGTTATATCTTGTGTCTGAACACCAGTTAGTGAACGCAATGTTTTGCCATTTCTTATTCCCATCGAATATTTATTTTTTGGTCTAGTTGCTGTTGATGATGAAGATGATGAAGCAGTTATATTTCGTCGAGTAGTCGATTCTAAACTGCCAACAGTTGTAGCCACGATGGATGACGATGCTAATAAGCTTTCTCTTAAACGTGAACGAAGAGGATAGGTTTTGTTAATAGAAATACTTTGTAATGATAATGGTGATGTTTCAACAATATCAGCAGAACTTGTCGGGATTATTGTTGTTGCTATGTTACTTCCTTTTAGACGACGAAGAGTGGTCGTTACCCTTGAAAAAGAGTCGTTTGAGCCAACACGCTAGAATATCACGACAAAAGTCAATTTTGGTGTCAGCTCTTTAGATAAGTCAGTCAAGATCAAATCCAAGTTAAGATACAAAGAATAAAAGGTTAAATGAATTGTGAAACAGCTCACAGCATGAACATATTCCACGAATATTTTCACCATCCGTTTCACAAAAATCAATATTACGTATAATCAACTGAATAATTACCTTAATATTTTTCTTCCGTTTTGTATGTTGTGTATTTTTGTGTGCTTGTTTTTTACTGACAACTGAACCCACAGCTTTTTTGAATTTGCGAGGTAACATAGGTAAAAATAACAGCTGCTTTAAAACCACGTAAAAAGTTTTTTTTCATCGACACAATAAAACGTAACAAAATAAAACTAATAAATCATTAAGGTGGCCTTTAGTAAAACATCTTAAAAAAAGTAGAACAGTTGTTAGAATTACAATTGAACATTACAGTCACAAATAAACTACCGCAAAATATTTTAATAATTATACAGGATATAAATACTCATCAGGTAAGTAGCAGATTATGAATTTCTTTGTTGATTATTGTTACAACAAAGAAAAAACTCTAAATGATCATACAAGTTCGTCAATCAACTAATTCGGTAAAAAGTTTAAAGCTTGATCTATACTAATGACTTAATGGTTTCGAACTGTAGCGTTTGTACCAAAAAGCTCTTCTCTTCTGTCATCGCTTTTATATCTCATCTTTATGATTTTTTTCATTAGGTAGAACTTAAGATCAAGTTTATTTAAGAATCGAGGACAACAGTCAACGCCCAACTTAGCACTTATTCTATATCTATAAGAGACAGAAATGAGCGCGTTGAACATAGGAGAATATATTCGATACATACAAAATCTACGATGAGCTGATCGTATGTAATAACAATCTGCGTGTTTGTTTCATGGGAACATGACGTTCCTAAAAACAGTGGCGATAGAACACCAGGACCGCGGCGATAGGGAGAATGTAGGGAAATACACACCCCTCTGCTTTCTGGATTTTTTAATTTCTCCTGTTAATAAACTTTCTCTCACGAACCTATTGGAGACTCAAAACATATTACCTTTCTCTCAAAAATTTACGTTTCTTCTGGTTTTTTCTTTCACCACGTCACGGTATTACGAACGCTATGCAGGATCTCTATCAGGTTCAACTATTGCATTGAATTAGAATGGTCTGGTGTTATGGAGCATTTCTTTAACTTCGAGCGAACAGGCGAAGCTGGCTTCTCTATATCACAAACAAACCTATATATACGTGTCGACAGAAACAACGATGGAGACAAATAATGAAACTGAAAATATGTATTCTCTGTTATGTCAACAATTTTCTAAGAGTAAACTAAATTAAATCGATCGATCGATCATCGTCGCCGTCTTAGAGAGAGAGAGAGAGAGGGAGAGGGAGGGAGAGAGAAAGATTGTAATATAACCGGCCATTTTTTGATTTTCATCGTCTACTTCAGAAGACGTGTATAACTGCAAATGCAGATGTCACTGCTCTTGCGCACGTTTTCTTATTGGCGACACCATCTCAACGGTCTTACTGATACAGTTTTAAGAATTGATCAAGAGGAAGGGGGGAGAAAGATTTCCAAAGAGGTACTACGTCTCTTAACTTAAGAAACAAAATTTTCACCGTGGTGATTCTATTAAATCGAAAAACTTCTTTGTCAGGTTAGGTAAGAACCAGGGGCCTGTTTCTTAAAAAAACTTAAGTAGAAAATCTTACTTAAGTCAAAAAAGACAAAGACTTTTTTGGACTTAAGTTTGACTTAAGTCAGATTTTCTACTTAAGTTTTTTTAAGAAACAGGCC
>CAJNOQ010001202.1:0-34629 GCA_905250885.1 Didymodactylos carnosus
TTAGTTTTACAACCGTTTATCAGTTACTAGAGACTCATTTTTGAAAGAATCAAAAGAAGATACCACGATCGGTTTCGACCTTTCTCAAGGGTCTCATCAGGTGGTCTTCTTTCAGAAAGACAGAGTTAAGGCGCGACAAGCAACACAATTCAGTTCACATCGTGTGAGGATGTTGTTATTTCTTGTTCTCATCAAGTAAAGAATGATGTTCCATGCGATGAGAATGACGCTCAATATTACTGACCACTGTACTCCTCTCCATTAAGTATTTCTTTTCATTCTATCAGAAATGATTCATCCTTTAACATCAACTGTATCTAGTAACATTCACTCAACAAGCATCAAGACAAATGTGAAAAGCACCATACTTATAGTTCGATCTTGGAAAATGATCACCCATCCTCTTACTAGTTACGCTTGTTCACAGGACAACACATAGAAGAAGAAATCTTCTGTTTTTGTCTGTGATACAAAGACAAATTAATCACAATTCTCCGAATTAAATGTGCGAGTTTTCGGCGATTTGAAGAATAAATATATACAAAATTTGAAACTCGATTTAATACAATTTTAATTTAGTTTAGTTTTACAATCGTTTATCAGTTACAAGAGACTCCAATAGAACTCAGTTCTGAAAGAAATAAGTTCTGTTTGAATAAATTATTGAGTAACAGTTACCAGATACAGTTGATGTTAATGGAGAGGAGTACAGTGGTCAGTAATATTGACCTTCATTCTTATCGTGTGAAAGTTATTATTCTTTACTCGATGAGAACAAGAAATAATAACATCCTCACACAGTGTGGACTGAGTTGTGTTGCCTATTGTGCCTTAACTCTGTCTTTGTCGAAGGAGACCGACCACCTACCGAAACCAATCGTAATATCTTCTTTTGATTCTTTCAGAAATGAGTCTCGAGTAACTGATAAACGGTTGTAAAACTAAACTAAATTAAAATTGTATCAAGTCGAGTTTCACATTTCATATATACTTTTTTGATATATACAATAATGGTTGCAATTGTGCATACACTCACTCCTATATTAAATATTTGAGAAGAGAAAAAATATGAAAGAAAACTGGTGAAAACATTTTTCGAATCAACTATTAGACAGAGCGTGAAAAACTAAATAACTTAAATATGGTTTGAATAAAAAATATGATATGTTTCTGAGAAAGCTTTTTCAAATACTAAGAGTGAAGATTAAAATGCATAATTTTGATTACTATTTTTATTTTAAAAAAGAAAAAGTACAAATGAAAATTATAAAATTAAAATATTGATATGATAATCTTATAGGAAAACACTACAAAATGAATCAACTTGGACAAGATCAAATTACAGATTTATTCACAATATGTTTAGATACGATTGAAATTTAGATAAAAAGAAAAGTTATATACGATCCAAGCTAAAAGATATCAATTAGTGTATGGGAATTTATCCATTTGAATAATATAGTTAGATAGAAGGAAGAGTGAAGTTCTTAATACCTGTTATTGTTGTAGTGTTTCTAATAATTGTGTTCATTAAATTTTTGTTGATTTTACCGATGATTTCAATATTTTTGATGATTTAATCAGCAATTGTAAGTTTTCTTTGTAAGCAAAGATCTTAGATGTTCTCGACTGAATAAACCATAGTATTTGTAATTCTCTTTTTCATTTGATTTTCTTTTCCAAAACATTTTGATGTTTAAATTGACTTTCACAATTTGTTACTATTGCTATTGTTATATTATTCTGTTAAAATCTATATTTCATATATTGAATCGTAAATCCATTTTATAATTGAAAAATAATCGATCACGATAGTAAACTAATTGATTTTATTTCATCATTTATTCCAAACTTGTTTATACTAGTCAATAAATTGACAACAACAACAACAATAACAAATATCATTTACAAAATTTGATATTAATTAGTAATTAAAACATTATTCTTTCACAATTTCATAAATATTTTATTTTATCTAGTTAATGGTTCAACAAAACACTACCTATTGAAAAAATAGGATTGTATTTTTTTGAATAACTAAAAAAATTTTAAATTTTGCCATTGATTGTATGAAATGGACAATATCATACTTTTTTTTAATACAGTCAACTATTCAAATCAATTATGTTATATTAATTAACGAATAAAACTTTCTTAATGTTTATAACCTAGAAAGAATAGATAAAATTCTAAAACACTTGAATAGTGTGCAGTTCAACTAGTTGCTCTCTCTCTCTCTTCAAGTTGCCTATTCTTTGATAAATGTGATTTATCCATCTGTCTAAAAAAAAAAAATTTTATGACTTTTTTTTTTCATAAACGTTGATAGTATTTCGTTCAATTATGAACCGTACTCAAACTTGTCTATATCTGATTTAATTTCGATTAATAATGCAACAAACTGTTGTCACATATGTATTACAATTTTCTTCTTCTTCAGAGATAAATGTCATTTATGTAATGATGTTGTATGTTATTCTCTTTGTTAAAAAAAAAATCATTTTCCTTATCTCAAGTTTCAATTCAGAGACCATTGACATTTAACTATGATTAAAAAGCACACTAATTTAATTATTTTTTAACAGATCTTTTAACCCTGATCTGTCCATCTGGAATCCATGCGGATCCCAGACGAAAACGTGTACTTTGAAGATATGTCTTACTGCTCTGCCGGATAACTAATGGGTGGATGCAGTCAGTTCATATTGATAGTACATCCTATTGTCATTCAATGGAATATAAATTGAAAGGGTAAAATCTAACCGTTGTGTTCAGGCAGCATCCAAATGCAAACGGTAGAATTTGAACATATCATAGGTGGTCGGATAAGGGTTAACGATATCTCTCCCTTCTTTTCGGACCTCTACTTAGACATCCAAACAAAACAAAAATCAGACCTTATCTTTTCAGGAAATGTTTTTTTTTATTTTTCATCTCTAACTCACTGTTAATGAGTTTTTTCAGAAAACTCATTTCTTCAGTTGATACATGAAGATCTCCGATAATTTCTTTCGATAGAGCTAAACATTTTATCAAAGATACTTAGGAATGTTTTCTAAATATATTTTTTATGATTTTTTTTTATTTATTATCGTTACCTCTTTGTTTTATAACGATAATAATAAAATAACCCTCTTATGGAGCCGCCTGTCAGACGTCTCTTTCGTTAACGATCAGTATGATCTCGATCAACCTTTTATCAAATGTTGACCAAGTTAAACTATAGTGATGAAATGGTTTTTTGGCTTTATCTGTTACTGTCCCCGAGATGTCGCTATAACAAGGACCAAAAGCTCTTCGTAGCTGCAGGATTTCTCCGACTACGTAAATGTTGAAGAGTTCGGATTGATCTTAAATTGAAGCTAACAATTATGGCTACAATGTACAAAGGTCTGATTTCAAAATTTACGTTCTGTACGGTTTTAGCATTTAACACAAAAAATTTGAAAAATCTAAGTAAATTTTTCAGAAACTTTTCTCTGTATCAAACACTAGATCTAAGATCAAAAATCGAACACCCGTATATGGTAACCATAATTGTTAGCTTCAATTTAAGATCAAATCGAACTCTTCAACATTTACGTAGTCGAAGAAATCCTGCAACTACAAAATATCGCATATAGAAAAAGCCTTCACACATTCCTATAGTTTTCCGACCTTGAGAAACCGAATGAGCCTAATGCGCACACATATGTAGAGATTTTTTTGATAAAATATCGATGTTTTGCTTAACATCTTTTCTTTTTAAGTTTCTAAAACCTTTTTGAAGAAAAAAAACATATTTCTTAGAGAAAATATTAGAAAATTGAGAAAGGCGTATCACTTTGAAGAGGACAACTGATCTTAGTACACTATTTATATAAAAAAAGATTTTAAGTGTTAGAAAAAGCTGAAAATATTGTTTCATCACAGCTTTTTATGAAAGTTTATCAATATTACATTGTTTTAAGTCATTGAACTGGGACACGTTCTGATTTTATAATTCAATCTTGACTACATATTACTACGTACTTGATATACAATATATCATAATGACAGGATCATTGAATTAAACATATATAGAGTTATATAGTAAAAATTCGAGAAGGAAAAGTGAGAAACGAAATAAAATCTATTTTCTTAGATATTTGTAGTAAAAATTCGGGCGTGATTACAGTATGTTTTCGAGGCGACGTGACCGACTTGGAGCCACCAATGTTTCGAACATGACAGATAATATTAGTCAGGTCATCTATGCTCAACTTAAAATCAAAAATTTTATCAAAAAAAAAAAAAAAGAGGTAATACCTTTAGAAGAAAATGTTTGCTTTTAATCATAGCCGACAAAGACAAAAAAATTTTCTTTTGCTTAGCATACCTCACATATTTCTATTCCATAAGAGTTTCTTACTTTTTATGTATTAATCACTCACGATCAAAAAAACAGGTCTCTTCTATCATGAGAAATAAAAAACATATCTCAAAAATACTTTTTTTTCTGTTCTGTTCTGTTCAAATTACAGGTTGACATAACTGTAAAGTAGGCGTAATGAGCAACAAATAAAAATATGAAAAATATATTTTTAAGACAAAATACAAAGCAAACAACTACAACCAACTTTATTCTGTCCTTGAGCCCTCACACGCATTCCATCACTTTTTCTCGTTTTAGTTTTCTAACATATCCTGTTTCTTATGCCTATAATCCATTTAAAATAAATGATGACTACTATTATTTAAATAGAATTTGACATTTTTGTAATATATTAAAATTCGAACTATAATCAACTAAAATTTCATCCATAAAATAAAATTTTCTAAATATAGATTTGTATACGATTGATGGGAATGTCAAAGTCATATTTAAAAAACACAATAACGAGTGATTATATAGTTGAAAAGTTGATAAAACAAAAAAAGATTCAGTATATATCGATCTACATTATCATATTCATCGAGATTATTTTTATTCATAAACAAATTGTGATAATAGCGTAAAAACCGCATTGATTTTTTTCCAGCAGTCTTTTACACATATTACTTATCAGTGTCTTTTTTTCAGTATTTAGATTGCATTAGTATGTTAAATAGTTAGTTGAATTGTTAAGAGAGTACCTTGTTCACTCAAAAAAAAAACGATTCAGTTCAATATGATGATCAAAAGAAAACAGACGTATTAGATTTTCTTTTTTTGTTATTCTATATAAACTATTCGTTCAAATACAAATGGAAAGATCAAAAACAAAACATTAATTGAAAAATTTGTTGCTGTTCTCTCGATCTGTATATTAAATAAAAGTGAAAAAGACGAAAAAAAAACCAAAAAAATTTAGAAATACAATCACAATCTCAATGAAATATACTATGTAAAAAACAAGTTTAGAAAAAAGTGTGTATGTTCACAAAAAAAAGGACGGGTTGCTGCCCTATATAAAAACAGTGATCAGTTCGGATATAATTCGTATTCTTACCGTGAATCAGTTTTACTTCCCGGAAACTCTTCGTTTTTCATTAATTTATACATTAATTGTCCCATTTTCGCTGGTGAACTACTCACAGTAGCATTGGCTTCCTTCAATGCACTAATTTTACCTTCAGCTCCACCTGATTTGCCAGAAATAATTGCACCAGCATGACCCATACGACGACCAGGAGGTGCTGTGACACCGGCAATAAATGCCACAATGGGTTTTGCATGAGTTCCAGTGTTATGTTTTAATAAATATTCGGCCGCTAATTCTTCAGCATTGCCACCAATTTCACCAATTAAAATAATACCTGAAAGTAGTTTAAAGATAAAAATAATACAAACGTACCAATGACGTCCGTACCTTGTGTTTGTTTATCTTTGAGGAATATGTCAAGACAATCGATAAAATCTGTGCCGTTAAACGGGTCACCACCAATACCGACACATAATGATTGTCCGAGGCCAACTTGAGTCGTTTGATGAACAGCTTCGTATGTAAGAGTACCACTACGAGACACAATACCAATGTTTCCAGGACGATGAATATGACCAGGCATTATACCAATTTTAGATTTACCAGGAGCTAGAAACACAATATCAAAAACTTTTAATAGTGATTAGATAAATACTTAAGATCATACCAATAACTCCCGGACAATTGGGTCCAAGTAATCTTGATTTATCTTGTCGAACTAATTGATTTTTCACTTTAACCATATCATGCTGTGGAATACCTTCGGTAATACATACAATTAATGGTATTCCAGCATCGATTGCTTCTAGAATTGCTTCGGCAGCTCCCGGTGGTGGTACATATATGACAGTTGCCGTTGCACCCGTTTCTTTCATGGCATCGCCAACATTTTTAAATACGGGTAAACCTAAATGTTTTGTACCAGCTTTTTTCGGCGATACACCACCTACTAATTTTGTTCCATAATCGATTGCTTGTTGACTATGAAATGTTCCTTGTTTTCCAGTGAAACCTTGACAAATAACACGTGTTTGATCATTAATATAAAGATTTTTACGTGTTTTTGCATAAATCTGGGGGTCGACAGAAGAATGGGACTGAGTGGCTGTTTGTTGTTGTTGAAATAGCGCTGATGTTGTATGAAGATGACGACAAGGAACGGTGGCAATATACGTCAAAAAACGTTTTGATAACATGTTTACACTGTTCCTTTAGCACTACGTCTGAAATAAAGAAAAAATGTCACATTTATCGTATGAGAGATTTTGAATAATTGAACACTTTTGTCTGTCAATATTAGAGACTGCTTTTGCTCCGTGTAGTAAAAGGATAAAACAGTTTATCGTTGTATATTTTAATTTTGATTGCTTGACTAGAATCAACACACACATTAAAAAAAATTCACAGAATATTTCTAATAGTTACAAAAAAAAAGGTAAAAATAAAGCAACCATAGCGCAAAATTAATTAGCACATAAATGACTTTAAATCAGTTTTTATAAGTCTAATCGCTGACCTGAACTTTTAAGGCCCAATTGTGCTTCTTTATCGGTCAGTGGTACATACATCACACCCATAGCTGAACGTGACTTCACTTTTCCTCCTTCTTGTTTCTCATAAACCATCATCTGTTGAGTATAACTTCCTACTGGTACCACTAGACGGCCACCAATATTGAGTTGATTAATTAATGCATGAGGAGTATCAGGAGCAGCTGCTCCAACATGAATAGCATCATAGGGTGCTTCATTTTCATATCCTTTTCTTCCATCACCTTCGACAATTTCCACTATTTTATTTTCCAGTAATTGTTTATGATGTTTTTTTATATTATTTAAAGATTTTTTAACTAAATCTGGTATATGTTCAATGCCTACTACCTTTCCCACTCGTCCTTTCTCATCTGTACCTTGTATCATCAAACCCATACAAGCTGTCAAGTATCCACTTCCACTACCAACATCCAAAACTTTTGCACCAGGTATAAGTTTATCTTTTAACATGTCTAGAGCGTATGCATGCATATGTGGAGCACTAATTGTTACCTAACACAAAAGTGACAAAATAAAATATATTCAGAAGGATTTTAGAAAAAAGTTAATGATAATATTCATAGAAAACCTTTTTTGAAATTTTTTATCTTCTATTGTATGTTCCATATCACTCCTGTTTTCCATCAATATTATTTAAAGAGTCTAAAAATCTTACGGATGATCCAATTGATTGTGGTGAATCCATGTAGGGATTATCATCAATAAAATCACCTCGATCTACTTTCAACATAGTTTCTTTAATACGCTCATCTTTAATAATATCATTATTTACTAAATTTGAGATTAGATGTTGATGCGTTAGTCCAGAAGAACGCCACGCCATTAGAGAATAAAATGTACAAGTTGTAAATAATAACGGACGAAATAACGAGTGAAATGATGGGATTAAATGAAGTTTAAACAAAATTATATTGGAAGATGAACGCATTCACACACACCTTGTACAAACAAAATGAAATCTAAAATAAAACAATAACGAAAAAAACAAAATGTCAATAACAAACATTCTTGATCAAATCTGTTGATTCTATTTTTCATTTAAATGTGCATGTTAAAATCAAAATCGTTGTTATTCTAACTTTGTTTAACATAATTAAGAGTAATTCTTAATTATGTTAAACAAAGTTAAGGATATCTCAATCGCAATTGCACTAAAATTCGTATTTCTATTGTTGCCCTTTAATAGTAAGAATGTTTCAAGAAATGATTATACAAAAATGATGTAGTGTACTTTATCTCTATAATAAGTTATAATCATTTGAAAATACTTATAGTAGAGATTCTCAATGTATACTTAATGTGATATAATTTGCGGTAAGAATAAGTGTATCTTTATTTTATCTTCATATATCTAACAAAACACAAGTGGAAAATAAAATCCAACAATAGATATTACAAATGATAGTAGATAATGAGTGAGCATATTCATCTTGAAGATTAACTCTAATAAAATCATAACTAGCGCATCTAACAAAAATAGCACCATTCTAACTCAAAATAATAACAACAACAACAAAACAATAACGTTTAGAGCAAATGTGAATTGCGTATAATTCAACTATGAGAGTTTCTATTTAAAATTAAATTAGCGGAAAATAGAGTGGACATATGTCTCACCATGTCTCTCTCTCTCTCTTTCTTCCTGTACTATCGATTGCTGGGAAAGAACAAAACAAAAAGAAAACAAACAAAAAAACAAAAACAAAAAAATGAAAAACAAAATTAATAGTGCAATTGTAACTATTAAACAAAATAAATAACAACAAAAAGTTACTTAAGATACAATACATGCATTGTTCGCTTCTTTTCTTTTTATACAATAAGACCCGATATCTTTGCATAGAAGAAAATAATAGACTTAATTCTGACATAAACAGAAAAAAGTTTAAACAATAAATACGTACACATTTGTTTTTTCATTCATTAATGGAAAAATAGTAAGTGTAGTAGGAAACAGTCTAAACTAAGAAGGAAAATATTTTTCACTTTAGAATAAACAACATAAATCTCAATTTGAAAGTTATTAATATTTACAAATTTGTGTATATAGTGGATGATTCTCTCTCTAAACATAATTTAAACAAAAATATCTCACGGCTCATCTTTTATCGACACAAATTGAAGATGTTTTGTATAGTTTTGAGCTTGTATATTCATATACATTATTTTAAAAGCTTCTAATTATCATACATCATATGATGTCGTTAAATTAAAAACAAAAAAAAGAAGAATAGAAAAATTCACCAATTTACACTCTATACAAAAAGAATTGATAACAACAATATCAGTTAAAAAACAAAAATAAATTTAACATGCAAAAAATATAGTTTTCAAAGAAAAAGAAGAAAACTGATTCATCTGTGTGTATCGAAAAATGTCACCTCTATTTTTGTCCATACTATCATTGTTATAATAATCTTGCTTAATTCATTAATAAACCAATTAACTAATTATTCAATTAGTTTAGGTTTTTCACTGCTTTTTTCCAAAACAAATGCTCATCCTTTATTTTTACAATGTAAAATATATACATTTCTTAGCAAGAATCTTTCTATCTTCTAGTGAATAATTCAACGAATGGAATAACTAATTTGAATTTTGTAACAATAATTAGTTACATATTTTCATCTTTTTGTTACTCGTCTAATATCAGTAATAAATACTTCAAATTTTTCTAGAAAATTTGTTTTTGTTTTTCTATTATATTGTTGAATAGGAATACCATTTACAAATTTATCAAAAATACTCGTTAGTTGTTCATTATTTTGATACTGTTCTTTAATATTCATACATAATCTTAAAAATTCTTGTGGATAAGCACATAGTAAAGCAAATAATGCTGAACCATATGTTTCAAATAAATCCAATGTTGGAGAATTTGTTTGTAGTACTTGATCAATTAAATAATCTAAAAAAAACGAATAATATGAATAATATTAACTAAATTTGATAAATTATATTTACCTAAGAACAATTGTAATTGAGCTGATTTTTCATCTTGAAGATGTTGTTGTGCAACATATAAAGCTAAACCATGCACTGTTTCTAAACACATTTTACATATTTCATTACCATATTGATCAATACCTGTTTTAATTGTTTGTAAAAATGGTATAAAAAAGTCTAAATTTAAAAGACGAAATATTGAATCTGAATGTTGTTCACACAATGTTGATATCAATTTATAATAACGTAAACTAATTGATGGGATTTTTAATAAATGATCATTTTGAATAAATGGAAAACATGTCACTAGACCAAACAAAACAACATCTCCAACATTATCTGTTTGAATATGATGACTACTAGAAAAACAAAATATCGAATGATTTATATTTACAGATGTGCATGCCTCACCAAAGATGAAGACAATGGTTTCAAACAGACTATTTTTCTTTGTTTGTTCGCAACACAGAGTATACTAATTTTTTTTTAAATCCATAATAAACAATTTTGTTTATTTTATTCTTTTTGTTGATATGCTATTACACTGTGGAAGACGATAATCTCTGTGAAGTTAAAAGAATAATTTTCTCTACTAGATTAGGCTGTGTTAGGCACTGAATTATAATCTGATACGATCAATAGAGTCCGTTGAGTTAGTTGTACTAACATCGAATGATATTTGGATCGTTAAATGAATATTTAATAACGGCTAATAGCTACCAACGCTCATAGATGACACGAACTGAAGGCTACATGACTTTCAATGTGGAATTTAGTTTAGATTTACCAAATTATAATGTTAAAGAGATGTTGACGTCAACCAGGTTCAGGTCCGTAGTCAGGGGGAGTGTCCACTGTGCCAGGACACATCCCTTGTAATTTTGTTATAATTTTGCTATAAACTCCGACTGAAGAAAAAGTTTCATGATGGGTTGTAACTTTAGACAGAATAGTTGTCAACTTCTGACGTTGTGAGTGATGATACGCATAGCTCACCTTCAAACCGGGGTGAAGACCCTTTTGCGTCCTGTTAGTTTTCTGGATCGGTCTCTGTCGGACAGACGGATATATCGGAATTCGAACCAGTACAGCAAAGAAACAAAATGCAAGAGAACCGATATATCGATTTAGATCTATAGTGCACCCCTCTTAGCAAAATCCTGGCTACAGAGCTGACCAGGTTGTGGCTATTAATAGTAGTTATTAAGTATCCGTCCAAATATCATTCGATGTTAGTATAACTAACTCAACGGACTCTATATCTATTGATCATATCAGATTATAATTCGGGACTATGATTGAACATTAACGTATTTTAAAAACATCTATTTCTATTTGTCGCCGTATCCAAGATGGAAAAAATTCTTAAAGCCTTTTACCACAGCCGAATTTTTTGTTATCGGTGCACATGTGAGATTACAGTAGTAAATTAACGCTTACGATGTGGACGACTCTCCATCTTGATATACTACTGTTGATTTATCATTTGAAAAATCAATGAAATCTTTTGCTAATAAATGATTTAAACATGTTAATAACGTGTAAATGTGTTGATTATAATCTTCATCTGAGTTAACTTCTGATGATTTTTTTCCATGATTACATTTGGAAAATAGTTGAATAATTTTTAACATAAACGAATAGAAAATTTTGGAATGAGTTAAATTTAGATATACAAGAATATTTTCCGAATAGACATTAAATAAATCTAGAACAATTTGTATAATATCACTATATGAATGATAAAAATCAAATAATTCACAAACATCTTCTAATGTTGATAATGAACGTTCAAATAAATAAGAGGATTGTGATGAACGTGAACCACCTTCAATAAGACCACAGTAAGAATTTAATAGGGATGATACTTGACTTAACATTGTTTCACTAAAAAATGATTCCAAAGCTGAACAACAATGAGATAATAATACACTTTTAGAATCATCAGGTAATACTAAAACGAACAAGAGAACAAAGAACTATGACAATAATATCAGTACACATTTTTCCAGTTTAAATTCGAAGTTAAAATGAAGAGTTTTTCTTTTTAAGAGGATTTTTTCTTTCCTTTATTTACTAACCTGTTTGTTGTACATGTTGATTTTGTTTAACTTTAAATTCATAATTCATTTGTTCAAGAAGCGTTTTTATTGTTGTTGTTATCGAATTTAAACGTTGTTGTAATACAGTCAATATAGATCGATCAAAACGCACTTTATCTTCATCATTCGATGAATTAAGACATGCTGTTGTTATTCCTTTTAATAGCTGACGTTTAATTTCTTCAGATATGAGTTGAAGTGGCATGACATTTGATACAACTTGATCACATAATGACCAGAATAGATCAGAACGAATTAAAATATTAGATGAATCTTTCCTGAGGGATAATGTCACAAATAAATCAGCTAAAATGAAAAAGAGGAAAGTAGAGAAATAACATCAATTAACAAGTAGCTAAGATGTTTACCTGTTTCTTTGATAACATTAATTTCTGATGTCCACATGTGTAGATTTGAAACTACTTTTGATAAAAACTCTTTTGTTAAAAACTCTAACACTTCACTTCCTTTCCCAAGTGTCAGTGATAATGCTTGACTAACTAAAAGACAAAAATGGTATTAAGAATAAAAACATATTCATTTAGTTTCTGCCCACCTTGTTTATAATTATCTGCATTAAATCCTAAATAGTTTGCTGCCAAACGTTTAATAAACCAAGTTAAACTAATCGCTACTTGAACACTGACATGATCAAATAGACCAATACGTGATAAATAACGTTCAATTTCAGATAATTTTAATACAGTAACAACACTAAAATAGAGAAGATCATAAAAAACATATTATTAAAACATCCTTGTTTACATACCATTGTGTAACGGGATTCACATCTTGCATAGCTTCCGTTGATAAATCGATAGATTTGCTTAATACTAACTGTGATATTTGACAACATTTTTCTAGATTACAATATTTAACTTGAGAATAACTAAAATTCATTATAGCTTCAGGTATTGTGGCACATTCTGAATCTGAATCCAAATATTCTTCAGTTAAAACATGACCACATATCAGTAGTAACCAATGTAAATCATCATTAATTTTATCTAAATCACGAACATTAACTGTCGTTGATGTTGTTGTTAACATTTCCATAGTAGTACATAATTTTTGAGTACGATCAAGAAGAAGACGTGTTAATAAGGGTAGAGCATGATCTATAATATGACGACCAAATAAACCAATTGAAATTAATTGTTCACTAAAATAATGAGCAATAGCATGAATATGGAAGAGCATATTTAGGAATTTAATAGTTTTAATTTGAAAAATTACGTAGAACTATAGTAAATAGTAGATTAATTGGTTTTCTAATTAGTACACGACTTTTTATTTAACTATACAGAGTATTAACATAATTTTAATTATTCACTCTACTGCATTCTCTCAGTTAATGTATTATTCTCTTTTATAGAAGATTTGTCAAAGAAAATACACTTTATCCTGGCCGATTGGCGCCAAAAACTCACCTAAATAACTCTCTGTCATCATCTTCATTGTTTTCATCTTCATCTTGTTCGTGTTCATTTACTATATTATTTGATGATGAATGTAAATGACTGTTCAAATAAGAATCAAATATTTCTATAGCTAACGTTCTTAAATTTTCAAATCGTCCAAAATCAATTCCGGATAATAGTCTCGCCCATGCTTGTAGAATACGATCGAATGCTTCTTTTGATATAGCTGGATCATAATTAACTTGTTGATGAGATGTTGTACAACGACATAGAACAATAGTAATATGTGCCATTAATCTTAAAAATTCATGACATAAATCATTTGACATTGAACAAAAACCTTTGACAGAAAAAAGAGTGATTAAATTGGAAATTATTGAAGCTAAATCAAAACATTCTGATAAATTATCAAAAGTAGATGTGGATGGTGGAAATGTTTCGACAAAATGGGCACAAAATGTTGTCAAATATTGAAGACGGCATTGTTCGTCGGACATTAGCGGACCATTTAAACATGCCAGTTGAGATAATGAACGTAAGATTTGACTGCGTAATGAATAACACAGCTTCACATTTGCAATCCTCTAAAAACAACAAGATGATAAAGATGTTTTAAAGAAATGTTGAACTTACAAGATGTTGTTGCTGTTTTATAGTTTTGTAAACATGAAAAAAAAATTCAATTAATCGTTGATCGTACACCAATTGTTTCCATGTTTGTGGTGGTCGAAAATCACTTGTTTCAGCGTGTGTAAATGTGATTAAATGGTGACGATGACGCGTAGTTGTAGCAGGAAGAGAAAAATTCCACAATAAAATCTTTTCGATTGAATTCAATGTTAGTTCTAACAACTTTAAACAATTTTCATCATTTTGAAGAAATAATTGTAGTTTATTTAGTAATAGTTCAAATATATTTTTTAATTCATTTGATTCAAAATCTTTTTTCACTGAATAACGTTGATCGAGTGTTAAACCAGCTTCATTACCTAAATGAAAAAGTCAGGAGTACTACTTACAGAGATATTCAACGATAAGATGTTCATCTACTTACCATTACTGCAACTGTATTCATTCAAAAATGTACTCAATAACATTAAGCCAAATTGATATTGTTCATTATCCGGCGATTGAATTAAATTATACAATGCATTTGTTACTGTGTATTCCGTTTGCGGTTGTTTTGATGCTTTTCGTCGTTTATTAATGACTACTAAAATTTGTAGAGCTTGTTCTCGAACGTGAATGGATAACGTCTGATACTGTCCATATACATATTGAAGTAAATATTGTACAACTTGTTCTTTTGTTTCGTCAGATAACACAAGCCATTCTTTGACAATACCTTCACGAAGAGCGGTTAGTGTCTGATATATGACATAGTGTGATTGGGAATGTTCAATCAGATAAGAATATAAATCGAATGAAAAATTAGAACGACGAAATTGTAGAAATATCTTCTCGGCATCACGACGTTGATCTTGAGTAACGGTAGTTTGAGATGAAGAGAGAAAAATGTTGGCCGCAGATTCAAGAGTTTGTCGTAAACTATCCATGAAAATAAACAATATGATCTATATAACAAGAAAAATAATCGGGATTTTTGTTGTATCATCTGCTAAGCTTCGGTTGCATAATCAGTCCTTTCAAAAATACTAGCTCAAGATCAAGGAAAAATGTACTGATATTGTTCAACTTCCGCGATTCATCGGCTCTAACCTTTAACGGTACCAAGATCAAGAAGGTTACACTAAAATTCAACCACAAATAGTGCTAAAATGGCGTACATATGAGAAGGAATTGCTCGAGTGGAGCTTATTTTCTCTTAAAGGACAAAAAGTGACTTTTTTTCAGACACACGTATTATATCATCAAATAAAAACCAATTACTGTTTCTTGTTATCCTGAAAAATTCTTCATTGTGGGGCATAACGTAGAACGACTCGTTCAACATCCTCAGTATGTTTTCGACAGCTTTCCACTTCACAAACACTGAGCAACATTTTAAATGACATCAAATTAAATTTGATGCTTTGGTATGTTCTTTTTATTATATTATATTATACATTAGTTTTGTTGCTTTTTTATTTTTCGAAAAGATCGTCGCCATGATGAAAATCTTTTGGGATATGTCACTGAACCAATGAGGAAAGGGGAAAGCAGACGTCCAGCAACACGCAATGTATGAAGCTTTGCAAAGATCTGCAGTAATAGTAATAAATCTTTTCGAATAATAAATCAAAAGTTTTAGAATAAATGTTACTTTGACAACATAAACACCGAAAAACCCGCGCTGAAGTATTATTCTGAAATCCTCTCTCTTCTACAAATACAACTGCAATTTTATTGATGATACTTTTTAATACACAGCTATGTGATAAGTGATCCATCCGAGGTCGCTCTATGTTTCAGTATACACTGCAAGGTCTTAGTTCAGATTTTCATTGGAAGATAGAACGTACCATAACGGCCGCTATCAGGTCAGTTGTGACTTACAACAGTTAACATATCACTGTCCCGAAATGTTACGGTAAATGTGTAACACTGTCATGCTAAAAATGTGACAGTGCTTGAGTACATTGTCACCCTTTTAGCATGACATTGTTACACATTTATCGTAATATTTCGGGACAGTGGAACACACTGCCCCCAAAATAACACGGATCAAGTGTAAAAGTCTACAGATGAAGTATTTCATATAAACCATATTTGAGAATTTTCACTGCACATGAAGCATGATCATGCTACACGTCATCCGTGGAATTTTACACTTCAAGTGTGGTAGAATACAAAGCATAATTTCTTTACACTTGGAACATGGAAACACTATGAATAAAGTACGGCATCCGCACTTCAAGTGTGAAACAGTTTTGACGTGCCTCAAGCATGTAACTTCCACACTTCAAATGTATACTTTTTTGTTACTAAACTTCAAGCATTAGACAATAGACGCCGTCTTGTTTCTTTTGTTCGATGTTGAAGGCCTGTCTGTTTATCAACTGTTTTTTGTAGTCTGACTTACACCAACTGTTCCAGTAATTTAGGTAAGCGTTTACATTAAAGCGTTTAATGAGTTCTTAAATTATTACAAAATTCGTCGTCGTTTTTATCTAAAGATTTCTTGTCTACGCCTAAGTTAATTTTTCCTTTTTATTTTCTTATACATTTATCGAATAATAAATACTATTTTCTATTTTTCTTTTTGGATTTTTCAGTTTTACTTTTGGACTTTAGTAAGTGAAAAGACCTTACGGTGCCGGAAGCAGGAAAAGTTTGCCAATGATTGATTGATTAATAGGAAACAATAACCATTTAATGACTTCCAAGTACTACTGAATCTGTTCTAAAAAGACGGGTTAACAACAACTGTTTTGAATTATCTGTAAACGAACGTTTTTCTGTGACTTCACTTGTAAAGAATATATCTGTAACTTTTTTGCTTCTAAAACAGTAATATACTAAGTATTGCAAGTTTTCATTTTGATTTATCCTCTTTTTCTTAGAAAGGCTTTTCAATGTAACATTATCTCTTGGCAGTGGGAATATTCTAAGTTAAGGTGTTCAAATTTCACGTTGAAGTGTAGAAATTACTTACTTTGTGTATTTTGCTACTTTAAATATATCACTATAAAAAGGTTATACACTTTAAGCGTCAAAATATATATTAAGATGAACCGTCAGTTGTGGTACGCTCACGCTTTAAAGCGTGGTATTGTTTTCGGATAGTTAACTGGTTCTGTACTTCGAAGCGTCGCTGTATCACACTTGAAGTGTGATTAATTCACGCGTTCAAGTGTAGTATCAGAACGCTCTACTTGTGATATGATGGTAAAACATAGATCCAATAGAATTACAGTACCATACTTGTGTAAAAAGGTAGCCCACATATAGTACGACCAAGGATGAAGTGTGGTCAGGACCGCAAAAGGCGGGAGGATGTGAGAGAGTGCGCCCGCGGGGGGGGGGGGGGGGGGGGGGGGGGGGGGGGGGGGGGGGGGGGGGGGGGGGGGGGGGGTGGGGGTGGGTGGGTGGGGGGGGGGGGGTGGGGGTCCCGTGGCCCCCCCCCCCCCCCCCCCCCCCCCCGAATAATTGTAAAATTTGTTATTATTTTATCCGTTATTCCTCGTACAAAATTGTTATTTTATCAATTTTACATTACCTCAGAGAAATTTTATTTTACACTCCCCCTAATGTTCGGCTTCTATTTGCGGCCCTGAATGTGCTATGCCCCTTTATTGGACGATGTTTATCATGCTTCATCCGAGATGTTTTTACATTTGAAGTGTAAAACTTATTTTACAGTGCGAACAACTAAACATGAAAAGATTTACTGACCGGAAAAATCACATTAAAAGTGTAGTACTATTACAAGAAAAGTGTGATGGATTCATGGAAAATATTTAGGGTTGCACTTTTAACATGAAACTGGCACACTTTTAGTGTGAAATTAGCACGCTATGATAATACAAAAGTTATATTATGTAAACCAAGAAGGTGTTACACTTTTATCAAAAAGTCGCTTTAATTTTTAGTGTGACGACGATATCGCAGTTTTACCATAGAAGAATCTTCCTGCAACGGCACAATGATCTTTGGTTTCAGCCATTGAAAAATCGCCAGAGTGACTAGTATACGCAAAAAATAAGAAAGAAAACATTAGTCTAAAATTCTAAAGAAATTTTTTATTGTAAACTTTATAAAGCATCTGAATATTCCTTACACTTTGGCAAGAGGTAGAGCCTATCGTATCGAAAATCATTATTTAGAGTAGAGTAGTTAATTAGAAGTAATATGAAAGTTACATTATTTAGAGATTAGAAAAATCGATAAAAATGGATGTTTTAATTAAGATATAAACTAAAGATAACGTTATCTGTTAAATTTTATTATTGCATATAGAGACTCTCAATACTTGATATACAGCGTATTCTGGTTCTTCTCTTTTGCATGGACGCAGCGCTCTTACGTCTTTGGCGTTACATTACACATTTCAGAATAAAACGACATAATCTTTAATGTGAACGTCAGGTTACTTACTATGAAAAAGAAGAAAATATGATTAAAAATACTAAAATATATGTGAGAGATCGGACTTCTTGATTAGCCTTACTAGCGTTTCATTGACTAGTGGAAGTATGGAGAAACGGTGCATTTCAATTTTATTAAACGAACAAAAGACTATTAGAGATAAAATTTCCAGCTTTAATATACAGATAAAAAAGTGGGTTAATAGCTGCAGCACAGAGAGGTTGAAGATATGATGTATGTTTTAGATGCCTAAAAAGAAAGAGACTTTATTTCAACGGACGATTCCCGGCAAATACATCCCAAGAGATGGACCACCACCAATCAACGGTACGTATTGTCTTTCTCATTTCCATTTTTCCTATGTTCTTAATCATTCTGTTTTTTCTTTTTTCATTAAGGCGTTCGTTCTGGTGTCGGTAGTGATAATCGATTTAATTCAAGAATGGCTGAACTTTTAGCATCTTCTGCTTACAACAATAATGATTCCAATAGTAACAGTACTAATGACGATATCGAGAATGATTTATCTCCATCTGTGGAACGAACAGTTACTATTTCGAATGACACTGATTCTCCTTCATCTCGTGTTAATTCAAAATTACTCCATCGTCGAATCGTAACAATGTTAGAAACATTAAGACGTCGTGGTGTTCCGGTACCTCCTCGGCAAATGAAAGGGATGGAGAACATGATCGACACAGATTTACAACCCATTACATTTGGACAATTAAAAGCCACAACAGCAAGTAACGGTTCAACTCAAGTAACATCACTTTCAGAAAGACAAACAGATATTGAAAATTCAACGACTTCTTCTTCAATTAATTCTGTTAGTATCTCACGTTCATACGACGATCTTTCCGATGATTTATTTTCTCGATTATCGTTAAATAACAATTCAGATATTAGCCCATCGACAGCAACTACGACCAAAACGACAAATATGACACAATTAAAATCATTATCAATCACTGATAGTTGTCCAGATCTGTCGTCGAAAATAAATCAGAATATCATGCAGCAACAGGAGACAAAAGAAAGACGACCTACACTATATTATTCACCTTCGCTTGAACAGTTATTAAATCAACGTTCATTTCAAAATGAACCAGAAATGTCAACATCTCCACCTCCACCACAGTCACCACCCTCAATTCAACAGACATCTACTCAATCAACTCCCAGTGTCGATGAAATCATAGCAAAATATTACAGTGGTTATCATCAAAACCCAGCATATGTTGATAAGAGTAAAGGTTTTTATATTCATCCGGCGCCAATAAAAAATACTACATATGGCCCATCTTGGCAATTTTCTTCGACATCAAATCAACAACCAACGTCCTACCATGTTCCAACAATAACATCCAATATTCAACATCAAAAACCTACAGTAATGTTTCCACCATCAATGTTACCGAATCAGAATAAAAGCAGACCGCCTCCACCTTCCTATTCTTCCAGTGTTGCACAAACAAATCGAACTAAACCTGTAACAACAGGTTAGCATTTCTTTGAGAATATATATCGTTTAAAATTGTATTCTTTCTCTATTTAGTGCATAACGCTGGATCGCGTTTTATTCATCCATTTCAACAACAATCGACACCGCTGTTATCCACAATTCCTAATTCATCCTCGTTTGATGTTGTAATGTCTCTTAATTCAGCCCAACAACACGTTCCTCTACCTCCTCCTACAATTTCTATTTCTGCTAGTACGAATATTCCACAAACCAATATTACACCGTCAAAACAACTTCATCAATCACAACTTCCTTTAACAACTCAGCAATCCGCTCTTCGTTCACCACCTCCTCGTTATCCGATTGAACGATCTCATTCAGCATTATCAGCCATTAATCGACCAACGTTTACCGTTGCACCGGAAACACAACAAACAACTATGACAGCCACAACAGCAGGAAATCAAAATACAAATTCTGATATACGCTCACAGATATTATACGATAGAGAGTTTTCACGATTTTTATATGGAAAGGATAGTAATCGTCGAGAGAAACGAAAAGCATACAGTGATCCAGTGAAGTACATGATTTTTTTTTATCTTGATAAGATACATTACAAATAAAAGTGTTTTTTGTTTTAGAAAAAGTGTTGAAGAAGCTGGTCGAACAGATTCAATAAGCATAGCTAATCATCCACTTGTAGCCTCGCATCATTTGGGAAAAGAGGATGCTGTTAAAGAAGAAGATGACGATGAAAATGAATATAATGAAAGTGGTATAAACAATGGACAAAATTTAGAACAACAAACACAAAAAAGTAAGTTCTGTTTTATAATCTGACAAAAAGCTTTATGATATCTTTGTTATCTCCGAATTGCCTACAGCAAGTCTATTACTCAAAACAGTTTTCTTTTCGAAATCAAAAAATAAAATAGAGTGATCGTGTAAGTCTTTACTATTCAATTGGCTTTGTATGATATTTTTTACCTGAAGTGCAGAATCTACCCGTGAGATTGGGAAATTTCCCCCGACGGAAAAAGTTTGTCAAAAAATTCTCCAATAGAATTTCTTTTTACAAAATATTTCCAAAAAAGAAATTCCAATTTTTCAAAAAAATTTCTCCCGACGACCGTCGGAGCAAACAGGCAGATTCTGCAGCTGTTTTTTTACAGCTTTTGACCTTAGAGCCGTCAGTTTTTTCTGTTCGGGACACTAATATCCCTATTAAACTCTTGTTATAAGCTATTTACTAAGAGAAGAATAAAATATTTGTTTATGTCCACCAAAAGAGAGAATAGCTCCCCATTACTATTGGTAAGAGCACAAAAAAACTCGCAGATCACGACGTGTTATGTTCACGTTTTAACTTCTTACTTTTTGTCTTTAGATAGTCGATCGTCTGAAAATACAGCAATTCGAAAACGTCGCTTTCAAAAACAATCAGAGTAAGTATAACACTTGAGTGAGCGCATAGTTCCCGTCAAGCATAAGTACAAGATATTGTTCAGCATTTTTCGAAAATAAAATCTAGATATAGATTAATTTTTTGATTCTTTCTTATTTACTATATGCACCATATACATCTACATTTCTATATTGTACACCGTATTATATGTGTTTTATAATTTGACCGATAGGGATACATCTACACGAATTGCTCAACAGCAACAATCTTCTTCTATTCATTCTTCTCCGCCACCCAAAACAATTGTGCCTGCTAATCCATTGCATAATCGTCCAATTCCACCATTTCTTCGCGTTTATTCTCAAGCACCATCATCCAATGATATTTTACTACAATGGAATTTATTTTCATTACATGAATTAGAATCATTCGATGGTATGATGACAAAATTATTTAAAGATGAAAATTTAGCTCGTGTACAACTATATGAAACATTTCGATCAGCATTAGCCGCAGAACTTGATCAAAAAATGAAACAAGCTCAAAAAGATGCTGACAACGAAGAAGAAGATGCTGTTACAGCTTTATAATTCAATATTTTATAATATAAAATAGACTAATATCATTGCTTTTCAACTAAATTAAATATGAATGATCAATATTAACTTTTAATTTATTCTGAATATTTTATAAATGAGAATCGATAACATTTTATATTAAAACTAGAAATATAGTGAGAAATAAGTATCTGATGAGACATATTTCATAGAATGTGCTTATAATGCTAAAAATAATTCTGTATTTAGTAATCATGATAGTTAATTATAAATTTTATCTTTAAATTTTTATTAGTATACCACTAGTGTATTTTCCGGTGCTTTTTTGCTCAAATATTTTATATTTTAATTGTAAATCTTTTGTTTGTATATTTACCATTATTATTCTTGATAAAACATATTGTTAAAAAATATAAACATTTACTTTTTCAACATATTAGTTGTGTTAATACTACATCAGTTCATATATGACATTTTTGGTAACTACTTACAATTTTCATATATAAGATGTTTTTTTATGACAATTCTTGATTGTTTACGATTGATGAATTATCTTTTACAAATTCAAGAATGTAAACGTAGATAAATATAAAACAATTCTAAATTGAAGATAATAGTAATAAATTGCATATAGTAGCCGATTATAGTTATATGCTGATGAAATCCTTTAAAAAAACTGAACAATTATTATAAACAACAGAACATATTCAATTGTTTCATAAAATCGAAACAACTTGAGCATAGTAATCATAAACTATCATTACTTCAAATATTGTAAAAACAATGATAAGTAATCTAGCTACTTTAAAATGATAAACCTCCTGTAAAAGATTATTTTCGTAATGCTTTTTCAGGGAGATCAACTTAGAAGTATTTCACAAATATTGTTCAGTACGATAATACGTTATATCGAGTCAAAGTTGAAGATTATAGTGTGTATTGTCATCTCTTTAAATAGATAGAAAAATGGCGATAGAAAAGAAGAACGAAACTCCATTAATTATCGATTAGCGACGATCTACTGAAGGTTTTTAATTTTATGCACTATCAACAAGTTAGTACTCTACGAATGAGGAAATGAGTTGGCCTTAAAATATATCTTTAAGAAATTTATCATTTTTGACAATAATCACATACATCAAGGTAGGTAGTTGAGATCTACAGTCATTTTACTAGTAATGTAGTTTCACTCGATTGTCGTTTTAGATGATTTATATCATCTGAACTTTTGTAACGATTATCGGTATAAAAACCTTATAAAAATGTACTGAAAATTTCATTTTTAAATTATTTAAATCAAACAAAAATTAAAAGTTTATGAATCTAATTTTTTTTATTTCCAATATTAAATCATATATTAGGCAAACGAGAATAAATCAAGAGAGAGAGAGAGAGAGACTCTATTATTGAAATGTAACTTTTATTTGAAAAATAAATAATTGACTCGTCTCTAAAGTGCAATTATCAACTATCAATTTGTTTTTTTATTAAAAGATACGGAACAAACTGTTAAATAAAATAGTAGTTATAAAATGATTTTCTTCTTTTAGATGAATACGAGCAGTAATAGTAGTGGTATTAAAAGACGAAATGCACCACAACAACATTCCAAAATTTCAAAACAAGAACAATCGACTACAGTATTGAAAATAAAAACAAAACCATTCATTCGACCAATAGTTAAAAAAAGGTAATATCTACAATTTTCAAATTTCTTTATTATTTTGTTTTTGTTAAATGAACTTTCCTTTCTAGTATAACAAGTTGTGTATTTGGTATAATTCTTATTGTTAGTACATTGATCGTTTTTGGACCAACACTTTTAAACCATTATGGAGATATTATTTTAACAAAACTTTTATTTCAAACATGGGGTATAAAGAATAAGACGTGTTATTAAATAATTATTTCTAAAATTCTATTCAATTTTGTAGTTCGATATTATCCATGGAGAGACTTATCACGTCCAGAACTGTTCGATCTAACCGCAGCTAATTTTTATCATCAAACAACAAATCCAGACAGTAAACTTGGAATATGGTTAGTAGTACTATTATATGAATATGAGAGACGCACTATATATGTTAGAAAGAGCAGTGCTATATGAGTAGAAAGATATCTCACTAAAAGATAAGAATTTTCGTTCAAGAAGATAGAAGTCTTCGTATAAAAGAAATAGATTTTATCGTCGGTTTTGTGACTGTATAATATGTTTTATTTATTATTTATTAATTTTCATGCATATTATTCCATCGCATATGAAACGTGACATTAATACGCCAACATTAGAAGATAGTTTAAAAATGTATATTGAACATTCAAATATACCACTTATAATTTATCTTCATGGACAAGATGGAACAAGGTATGCACATAACGGTCTGATTCATTCTGATTTTTGTCAAATTAAATTTTTCTTCTCAGAATCTTTTCGAAAACAAAAAAAAATTCCTACAAAATCACTGAAAATTAGATGGAAAGAAACTATTATCATTAAAGCAATAAAATAATTTTTACGCTTGGCGAGCAGTATTGCTAAATGTTCCCCCTATGCACAAGAGGAACAGTCACTCATTTGAAGATTTGACCCTCGTAGAATCCGTTCCTCTAAATGTCTCTCATTTGGAAATGTCTTACTTTCCACCTGTAAAATCTAAAAAAGTTCAAAAATGATCTTGTCTTGTGATGAAAATGACTTTTTGTTTTGTTTTATCACACATAGAGAGAAAAAACGAAGAAAACCGGTGAAATAAAAGGAAAGAATACTGTTATTAGCTCTTTTCCCTCAAAAACTACTGACCCTTCCCATATTAAAATTTTTGTAGTTAGCAACTCTATTTGTGAGAATATTAATATGAGTATAATTTTGCGCGAGACACTTTTTTTTGTTCCATTGCTGAGATCTGAGGTGAAAAAAAATCCAATTCTGGACTTGAAATTAAGTCTCGACTTGAGGATTTTTAAAGTGCAGAAAGTGATCAATCACTTGGAGATTCTTTCTCATAAAACAGATGTTATGACGATTTTTGGATTGAAAAGCACATTTCTCTATTTGTTCAACATAATCCCTTGAGTCCAAAGAGGATTTCTCTTTTTTTAAAAGTTTGAATGACAAGCCAAACCATGACTCTAGTTGATCTTATCTGTGTTTTTTCGTTATATTTATAGAGCTACATATTATCGTGTGAACCATTATCGAGTCATGAGTGATTTTGGAAATCATGTAGTTACACTGGACTATAGAGGTAACAGGTTATTTTGTATACACTTTGGGGAGCATTTATATTGATGTTTGTTTTCTGTTTAGGTTATGGTGATTCATCTGGTACACCAACTGTTCGTGGTGTTGTTGAAGATGTTGTAAATTTATTTAAATTAATTCGAAATATTTTACCAGATAATCCAATAACGATTTGGGGACATTCAATGGGAACTGGGTAAGCGGGCGAGAGCGCGCTTGATGTTTTTGTCTTGAAATTAGATAATATATTAGATGACTAAAGAAACATATCTATATCATAAAATCCATAATAAAACATATCTGTAATCGATTTCTACTCGTTTTATGAATTCATAGAATTTTATTAGGTAGCTGAGCTAGACCGGCATATTCCGGGTCTTGAAACTCTGCTTGTTCGTAAAAGTATTATATTTCTTTTGTTTTGTTTACACTTTTTAGAGTTGCTCTGTTAACAATCGATTATCTTTTGAAAAATCTAAAAGGTGATAGATAGAAATTATTAGATTTCTGATTTACAAATATGTTACTCATATGTGTTTCAGATTACAAACAACCATCTGGTCTTGTGTTGGAAGCACCATTTTATGATACAATAGAAGGTGTTAAATCTTATCCATTATCAAGAGTATGTGTATCTGAAACGGTTTGTTATTAAAAGTAATTTTGTGTTTTGTTTAGATTCTTAAATTGAATCCATTCTTTATGGATGCTGCTATGGATGCTTTGAAAAATGTGTCACTGGATTTTCCAAATCATAAACTGTAAATTGAAGCGAATACATTTGATATATAATAATAATTGATTATTTTTGTGTTTTTTAGTATTTCTACTCTTCCACTTCCAATTGTCATGCTTCATGCCGAAGATGATTTGATTATTCCTTATTATCATGCTACATTGGTATTGTCCAGATATTTTTGCAGACACAGGATGCGTTATTGTCTCTCTTCTTTCTAGATTGAAGATTATGTTAAAATGCATCGTAATTCATCATTACCGCCAGTTAAATTAATAACTATCCCAAAACTAGCCAGATGCGGACATAATCATATTTATTCATATCCTAAGTTTAAACAAGTTGTCAGGTTAGTTCGAATCGTCGTAAATAGTGTTATAACACAAGCTCTTTTAACTGATGAGAAAATAAGCAAGAAATACCTTCTGGATGTGCTGTATCTCATCCGAATATTTTGAGAAAGCTATAAAAAAACATGTTTATTTCACTTTTTTGTGACCGACGATGATTTTGAGCTTTGACCTATACACTACTGAAAACCTGAAGACTGTAGCTACCACTGTTCGGGCAATATCTTGAAATCTGAAGTAGTCTGAGTCGATTTTGAGTGAATTATGAATGGTTTAATTTTCCATGAAATAGTCAGAACTACATATTCCATCTTAAATAGGTTATTACTAGATTTTTGAATTTGAAAACAAACATTGCAACGTTACTCAACACAGTCAATAACTTATATTGCTATTCATTTCTGAGGTTTCCGAAGGCGTTTTTCATGAGTTTCGGGACTTTCCAGAAAATTCCTCTGACACCCGAATAATAAATAACAGGCTTCAGGTTCTTAGTAGTGTGTAGGTCAACGCTCGGTGATTCGAAATCATCTTTGGTCAAAAAAAAAGTGAAATAAAAACATTTTTTTTTGCAGCTTTCTCAAAATATTCGGATGAGATGCATCACCTACTTCCAGCTAGTATTTTTTGCTTCTTTTCTCATCATTTCATTACTTCAAGTCTCCTCTGTCGAGTGGTTAAAATCATAATTCTCTATTTGCCGTCGTTCAGAAGTTATTAAAAAAAGCTTGTGTTGACTTCGTATTCGGAAACGGATAGTAGCTTGGAGACGAAGGTGTAAGCTCAAACTGATGAATGTTTTTTATTGCTATTTTAGTGATTTTTCATTTTTGAAACGTGAACCACTACCCACAACATGATTATGATAACTTGGGGACTCTTTTACATATATCTGTATGTTTTATGTTTTTTTTTACTTAAATATTTAGTTGTGTGTTCAATTTGTGATAATAAATTTGTCTGATTTTTCTCTAAAATAATATATGTGATTCAGTTTCTTTTGTAAAATTTATACTGTTTATAATTCTACAAGACATTTTTTGTACATTTAATTTACAATATTTTTTTGTATAATACTCGTTTTAAATACTTTATGTTTAAAAAAAATGTCCAATATTATCTCACTATATGACTCTACGCATGATACTAAAAACAGATGAGAAAGTTTCTCCAGGCTTTTTGTTAATTGTTATCAACTTCAATTTATTGTTGTTTCTAGATTTGAAAAAGCCGTACACCGAAAAAGGTAATTATTATCATACATATTTTATATGAAATTTAATAAATTGTGTTCTTTTATTATAGATGTCATCTAAAGAAGTAGTTATAGTTAAAAATCAATCCTTGTTTAATCAATCAATAGTAAAGTTAATATCTATAACTTCAACTCAACGATGGTCAAAAGCCGGGTATGTGAACGTCTTAACAACTGCTTCTATATAGATCTTTTGCAAATTTATTTGGGTTTCAACAAACATTTGTCTAAAACTCATTTTCATCTTAGCAATACTCGATTCAATAGGAGGATTAATCTGTGTATTGAATTGAATGAAATTGTAGAAAAAACATACTTAAAAAATAGCGATAATAATTACGTATTTTATCGTTTTCCTACTTATTTGAATCCAGTTAATTTGTTTTTTGTCTGTATTTTAATATTTTTTAAAAATATCACGATAATCCACGCTTATATCACAAGACTTGAGATTGCGTTAAAAACACTATAATAATCAGTACGCGTTATCGCGATATTCATCTGTATCGTTATAAACAGTAAGATATCACGAAATTGATGGATATCGCAATACATCCCGATAAAAAAGCATTACGATTTATTTAACTATTTCCTTTATTCCGATATTTCTACCGTTTAACGCGCTACGAACCAATATCGCGATGTTGTTCGATAAATATTTATCGCGGCCGAACTGAACACTGTTTTGCATCGTGATAAATCTAGAGATGGTAATAACTTACATCACGATCTATCGGAATCATCTGATAGATCGTGACGTAGAAGATATCGCGATATGTACTATTATCAACGCCTTTATGACGATATATCGGCGATTGTTCGTAAAAATCCTCAAGGGTAGTGAGAGTCCTGAGTCTAAGTAAACTACACAAATGAATAAAAACAGAGGTTATCGATCATTCTACATCTTGTCGTAATGTGTATTTCTCAAATAGAAGTAAAGGAACCTAGTGGAAGCCTATTTTTTGAAAAACAAGCGAAATATCTGCATAAATGAAAAGCTCATCTTGCGCCTAAAATCAATTACATGAAAATTTTACATACGTTTAGAAAAGTTTCTCTACCATATAACATCTGACATTGTTGCAAAACAGTTTTGTGTAGAACATCCGATTCTAGAAATTTGCGGATGATTCCACGAGAAAAGCGAAAGTATTTATTATCTTAGCTAAAAAATAACTTTTTCTTGACGTTTTGATGTGATTTTTAATGAATTTTAGGCGCAGAATGAGCTTTTCATTTATGCAGATATTTCGCTTGTTTTTCAAAAAATAGATTTTCATGAAGTTCCTTTACTTCTATTAGAAAAATACATATTACGACAAGATGCAGAATGATCGGTAACTTCTATTTTTATTCATTTGTATGGTTTACTTAGACTCATGTGATATGAGGATTCTCACTAAAATCTAGTTGTTACAACTAAAAATCGATTATATTATTATCATTTTGTACGACGCACGATCCGTTCAGATATCAACAAGAGAAACCATCTGATGGTGATAATTTGAACTGTTTTCATAAATCTCTATCTCATCGTGCTCTCATAGCAAAAAATTCAGGATTCTATCATTTTTCTTATCAAGCGTCATTTAAGCTATTGTAGAGCAATACATTATATTTTGAAATAAATATAGTTACTTAGTATAATCAAATGGTAATTTGGCCAGAAAACCCTTTTATTTACTATGTAGGGATTTAAAATAGTTTTAAAGTAAAACGATGTCATTCGGGTACGCATGTTAACTGTTTTTTACGCATTACTATCCAGACTTGTTTTAACAATACACACTTTTACACGCAAAGAAAGATCTCTAAAAGTTATGCTCCTTTTTTAGTGCCTAGGATTCTATACGAATGAATCATCAGTTATTTTTTTGGTAGAGATTGCAAATTAATGTATAATTGATCGATGATTTTTAATTTTTTTATATTGTTGCAATTTGTGATATATTAAATTAATTTTTTGTTTTAGCACAATTGTTTTATTGATACTGGGCTCACTTGTTGGTATCTATCTGTTAATTTCAATTTTATTTCCATTATTACTCATCATTTACCCTCGAATAATGAACAGAATCGTTTTTGCCAATTTTCGTATGTGTTCAAGAGTTTAACTTTATTATTTCTTATCATTCTCTTCGCTTTTTTCCAGTTACAACATTCAATAATCTTCGACGACCAGAAAATTTGGGACTCGAACGAGTTTATAATTTTTATTTGGATGTTGAACCGGGTGTCAGATTGGGCATATGGTCTGATAAACGAAAGAAAATTTTTTATAATCAACTTATTGTTAAATTTTTTCTTTTTTTAAGGCATTTTCGTTCGCCATTAGTACAAGATCAAGATTTTATCGATGATGATGATTATTTTTCCAAACATTTTCTATCTCAAACGGATGAAAATGGACAATTAATACCGGTTATACTTTATATGCATGGAAATGCTTTCGATAGGTAAGGTTGAATGATAATATTGACACATCGAGAATTGATAAACAAAATATTTTAAATGAGATCAGATTCAATATATACCTTAATATTTTTATTTTAGAGCTCAAAGTAGTCGTCGTGAACTTTGTAGTCGATTACGAGACGAATTGAAGTATCATGTATTTGCATTTGATTATCGAGGTTAATTTTATGTGAAATTTTATTTAATACAATACATCATACAAATTATTTCATTTTGTAGGCTATGGTGATTCGACTAGTCATCCATCTGAACGTGGTTTATTGAAAGATTCTCGTACAATTTATGATTTTTTATATCAATTTCATAATGGTCGTCAACGAATTTATTTACATGGACATTCTTTAGGATCAGCTGTAGCTTGTCAATTAGCAGCACGTTTATCAGATGATGAAAGTATGTAGTAATAATAAATGTTAACTAATAAATGATATTTATCTTTTTTCTTTAGGTGCATCGTTAGCAGGTATTGTTATGGAGGCTCCTTTTATCAACATTCAAGACGCATTACAAACCCATTGGGCAGCATTAGTTCGTAGTTAATTGATGTATATTTCTCATTATGAATTATTCTATTTTATTATAGCCATTTCGTTGGCAACCGTGGTTTTATTATTTAACAAATCGTGCATTAAAACGAAGTGCATTAAAATTTGATACAAAATTTCATTTAAGTAGTGTCAATTGTCCCGTGATTATTTTACACGCTGATGATGATTGGATTGTACCCTATAGACATGGTGTACATGTAAATTTAATATACTGATCATATTTTAATTATGTATTATCTAATTTATTTTCTAGTTAGTACAAACTGGGATAGCTATTCGTCAAGAAAATCGTAAAAATTCAAAATTACCAAAATTTAAAATTGACATGATATCATTTCATAAACAAGGTTATGGACATCGACTCATTTATACAGCACCCAATTTGATACAATCATTAAAGTATATAATCATTTATCGACTTCGACTCTAATAAAATGTTTTATATTTATTTTAGACGACTTACATACGATGAAGATCTTTCAGAAGAAACATAGACGAAAACAATAATTTATTTTTTATACTAAGGCAAAGTCCGTCCTTTCTAATTACGAACAACATGGATACGTGATCTGTTATTTTTTTATCGTTTTTTACTCACAACATTGTCGTTGTTATTTTATATATAAATATTTGTTTATATACTAAAATAGAGTCTTGCGTAAATGATGTACTTGAAAAGTACAGAAAGTACAAGTACAAGTATCTATGCTCTGCTTCAGATCCTATGTGTTCTTTCTTCTTCCACACTTTTGGTCGATTTTTTCATTCACCGTTCTCTCTCATTTGGAGTCGCAGAAGGTTGGGAGAAAAACTGGTAGACAATGCTTATACTGAATGTGGCACAATCGAAAGTATTTTTTTGATATCACTTTCAGTCATCGTGTAATCGTTTTCGAGAAAGTGGTGTTTGATGTTTGGAAATTTTTCTAATACGAGATAATTGGTACGTGACAAGTATCAGTTTGCGAACAGTGCAAATTATTTGACTGAATCATATTTCATTTTAAGCTAAATGAGTCAGTGTTATTAACACTACGGTTACACTACGCAGATAATCACGATTATCTTTAATCGTGATCGTTAGTCGTGTTTAAACTAGTAGTGTAACCGCTACTTTACTCACGATTATTTTGAAAATCATGAGTAAAGATAATCATGTTCGGAAGATGATTATTTTTAATCGTGAGTAACTTTAACCGTCTCTATCAAAAAGAAGATCATGATAGCGGCGCTTGCATATGACTGCTCAACTGCCATAACTAATCAGTCTGAATTCTGTTTTGTCTACTAAAGAATTTTTCTGGCATTACTATACTCTGTTACACATTAATAAATAATTAAGTAATAATTTTATAATAATAATTTTTGTTGTTAAAAATGACTACGCAGAGTTACAAGAATAAAACGAAGGCAAAAAGATCTTGGTGGTCTGAGAACGAAACAAACTTGCTGCTAAATTTGTTAAAAGATGAAATGATATCGAATGAAATAGTAAATCATCGGAATCGTTGCACCTGAAAAAAAGTACAAGAAGGTTGATTAAGTAGTCGGTGTCAACAGATCTATTGATCAGATCAAAGAGTGTTACTGTATTCATGTTAACTCTGCCAACACAAAAATGAGTTTTCTCCTGCGTACTAAGTATTTATAGTTATGGCTATCACGAATTAAATCACGATTATCTTTTTAAACGTGTAGTGCGATTAACACAATTCTGTTCATCGTGATTAAATATCGTTAATCATGATCAAAAAAAATTGCGGTTACACTTGAAAATGTTTAATCGCGATTACCTTTTAATCACGATTAAAGATAATCGTGATTATTTGGGTAGTGTAAGCATCTAGTCGTAATGTTATCTTATAGATAATGAACCTACTCTATCCTTTTTCTTCAGTGTTTTCGGTTATCTCTGATCGTACAGATTTGAGAAAAAGATGATTCGAAAGTAGAAGAATCGTGCATGACACAAGTGAAGTTAGTTTTCGGATATTTGATTTAGCTATGCTATAATTAGTGCCACAAACTGAGTATAGTTTTCAGAAAACTATCGTTTCTCCTATGAGATATTAATCGTCACGTGATATCCTTCATAGTGAATATAGGCTATAGTGCTTAATATGATGAAAGCTATAGCAGAATGCATAATGAATCAGCTGATATGATAACGTGAATAATGTGTTGTAGAAGATAAATGGAGGTGAATAAAATTCGAAACATATTTTTGTTGCTAAAGGAGAAAACATCTATAGCAGGTTACTAAGCGTTCCACTGTGCTGCTATAGGTAGAAGCTAGCTACTCCCATTCGCGTTTCACCCAGTCGGCTTCCAATCTTCATAGAATGCAGTTGGCATCTAGTTAACAGCTTGTATACTTCGCGAATTAAGTTTTTAAAAATTTTTTATTATCTAAGAACTGCTATGAGCATATCACCAGGTGCTGTTTTTCGCGCTGATCATGAATCCAAATAAATAAAAATAAAAATTTCAATGGAAAAATTTAATTTAAAATTTTTGACCTAGAAATTTTTTTAAAAAATCTAAAATTTACACTATTTGATAGAAAATTAAATTCTCTACAAAATGCCTCGTTTTTTTCGACAATTTTGACTTTAGGAACAGAACTTATGCCTTTTCGATGTTTCAAGGTTCCAGTCAAGTTTAAAAGCTTGAAAAGAATTTTTCAACTTTATTTTTCACATAAATCGATAGAATATCACCAAATCTATGGCAAATATAAAAATCAAGTTTTTTTGGAGAACATTAAGTGCTTGAAAATTCACTGACAAAAAGTGTGTCACACCGTCACATTTATTTATTGACATTTATAAGCGAGGGAAAGGCTTTGAAAGAACATTTTTTTAAATATTGGATAGCTCGTAAGCTTCTCTAAGATGTTCGCTCTAGACAGTTTCGATTTGCTCAAGCAATTTCGCCGGAAACCAGCGTTTAATTAGATGTACTCGCAATGTCACGTCCGTCACGCACCGAATATTTCTTCCCAAAGCCGTAAATGTTACTCAGTCGGCTTAACCCGAGTGAAATTCATCTTATAACTCTATCAGCCAGTGTAGATTAATGCAGAATGTAGGACTAATAGACCGAATGACAGTATGTAACGGCTTAGCGTTCGATGGAGAAAGGAACATAATCAGAAGTGATTGCTATGCAAATATTTCTATCTCTCTCTACACTTTTGAGTCATTTTTTCATCCAATCGCTCTCCATCATTTGGTATCGTAAAAGATTCAGACAAAGAATGACAAACAGTACTCATACTAAATGTGGCACATCTGAAGTTATTTTTTTCCGATATCACCTACAGTTATTATGTAAAGGTGAAGACTCATGCGTATCTGAAGTAGATTAATATCAGTCGAGTAAATCATTACATTCAGTGCCCATAGGATCCTTATTAATGCAGAGTATGAATAAGAACCTAGGAAAACTAAGTGTCCCAAATTAAATTTCTTCACAGTGCGCAGTTAGCATCTAGTTTTTACTTCTCATTTAAATAAGATTTCAAGTGTTCTCAATTTATTCTCGAAAATTCTTGCTGCTGAGATTGGCATGTCGTCGTGCGCAAAAATTCATGTGTACCACTCTAATGGGTAAGATATCTGTGCGCAATATTCTTCGTGCGTAAAATTCCCATGCACAATGTTCCGTGCGTAACATTGTTCGTGTGCGCCGATCCGAAACCAGTGATGAATGCATTTAAAGGGTGGCCCAGAAGTCCTGACCCGATTTGAATAACAAATTTTTCTATAGTGAAACAAGTGGTTGTAAATTTGTCTCTATGAAGAAACGATGCAGTAAAAAACGCTCTACAAGATGACTATTGATCGCCCCTGTTAGCTCATCTAGTAAAAATGTTATAGGCTTAGAAATGTGCTTCACAAAAAAGAAAAATCAACCGTAAACCTGGTCCATATGGTGGTGCTTTCAGTAAAAGTCCCATAACTTCATCAAAACAAAATGTTTTTCGATTGGGTTTGTTTTGCTTTGATCAGAAATGATTGCTCTTCTCTACCTAGTTGCAACATCAAAACTTCGATCACGTTTTCCGTTTCTTGCTGGGTACACTGTTGGAAACGGGGTTGTCGATTTTTGACATA
>CAJNOQ010001203.1:0-34624 GCA_905250885.1 Didymodactylos carnosus
GTTAAAGTTTTCTGTTCAAATTTGGTTTTGTTTATGTAATTTTAATTAATTTAATTAATGTTTGTATCCACTGATGAAGATTGAACTCTCAATCGAAACGTTTGGAATATAATAAAAATAAAGGTGGTACGAAGAAAAAGTACTTATTCAAAAATTAAAAAATTAAAAAATAGGATCTAACTTCGTATTCATATCGACACTTCAAAAATGACTGGTCATTTATACTTAAAAAATAAATATAAATAAGTGAAAAAAAAAATTATCTTTATTTTATAAAAGTAAATGATTCCTTTATATTTATTTATTTATTTAAAAAGGAATCATTTACTTTTATAAAATAAAGATAATTTTTTTTTTCATTTATTTATATTTATTTTTTAAGTATAAATGATTCATTTAGTTTTATCCATTATTATAAATAAAAAATAAAACTAAATTAACACCCCTAATCATAACGCTAATGTTATTTTAAGTATTTATTCAAAATGATAAAATTAAACGGCAATAACATTGTTTCTCTCCTCAAATGAGGGTAAACATTGTATTTATACTGTCGAAAGAGAGAGAGAGTATTCGTGCGACTACTGGCAACAAAAGATAAGAAGAAAAACACTGTAGACATCTACATAGAACAGAGAGGAACAATCGATTGGAATATTCCAAAGAATCGAGAGAAGAAGTGTTCAGGCATACATAGAATGGATAAAACCAAGAAATAGGAATAGAAGAACGAATTCGAGGAAGGAATATGACAACACAAGAGCAGGAGGCAGACTAGCGTGACCTTGAGTATTGATCATCTAATATCTGAGAGGTGTATAAAACTTCTAAACGTTCACTATGGAAATACTTGGAAAGTTATACTGACAATACATTTGAGAATGAGTCAGGAGATAACGATGACCAAGAATTGATGAATAATTCAAGTTTATTAAGCTTCTGAAAAAACTTATAATATCAGTAGAGTAAAGCCGTTTAAATAATTAAAGAAATGAGTTATCTGTCTCGTGCCACTGTTCCTATATCACAATGAAATGATCTGATCGATAGTAACTGTGAGAGTACCTGTTCATATTTCTAACCATTAATATAATCAGAACAAATACAGCTTGTAGAGTTTATTGAAAAAGTTATCTCAAATGAGTACATCGTTTTAATATTGAATGAAAGCGTTCAAAATTGAAAAAGAAAATATTTAATGTGAAATAAGTCAATTTCAAACCATTCTTAACGTTTAATTTCATGTTTCGTGAGATATTTTGGAATACAGTAGTCTTTAGATATTTTAAATTTGATAGATGGTTCAACATTGAAACTAATAGTTGTTATTCTATTTCGATCGTTTACGCATCCGTCGTCGCCCTAGACGAAAATTTTTTAATAAATCTGACAAGAATCTGATACGATTCTTACCGGTTTCTTAAATACGATTCTGCAGGAGAGTTCCAAGTATTCCATAAGGACATTATAACAGTCTTAAAAGAAAGTCGTAAGAGTTTCATAAGAAAGTGATGAGAACTCTTATGTAATTCTCATCTGTTTAATACGAATTTCTTACAGGAAGGTTATTGGATTCGTACCAGATTTTAAGCAACCAAATCTGTAGAGATCTCTTATACAGTCTACTGCAATGTTAAACTTCTTTGAACGCACCTGCTTGCTGCAGCCATGGCTGCATTGGGTGTTCAGCCTGACACTAAATACTGGAAATTTTCCTCTTATCAGAACTTTTTGTTATACCAGTTTTCATGTATTAGATTTTCAGCTTTTCATGCACTCTTACTATTCATCGGTCCTCCTCCCTTCTCCCTCCTTGATAGTCAAAGTGTAGTTTGGGAACGCGCAAACATCGGGCAGCTCATATGTCAGATGACGTCCATCTTGACACTCCCAACAAAGTTTCGTGCATGGAAGTGCCAATAGCTCATAGCTGTCACTCCCAAACAATTGCCGAAAGTGCCAAAAGCTCCCTGTTTGCATCCGGGGCGTGCCGATAGCCACTTCGAAGAAATTAGTCGAAGATAAATAAAAAGCAACATCAATCCTCTAATATCAGCATAATCACAAATAGATTAGATTTGACATGAACAACATGTTCATCGTGTGATAGATAAGCAAACAAAAAGTAAAAGTCCTACTGAGAAACGCGCTCTTTTAATACATCTGACAAAGAACAGACAAAAAAGCAAAAAGATGAGATTAATCTCATATGTTATGTATCCTTCGTATTACAAACATCTACAATGCATCAGAGACCTAAACGAATCGAATGACTCGGCATTCGATTCGATTTTGCCTTTTGCTGAAGCGAATCAAACCGCTTTACGATCCAGAAAAGTTGTCCCAAATAGAATCGAATCAAATTTTCCTGATTCGTTTCGGACTGTGTAATGTATACATGAGAAAAAACCTGGCTAAAGCATACCTCTCCTATCAACATTCTTTACACAGACAGAGTTCAGGTGGTTTAGTTCGACAATAAAAATATCGGAGCTCGACAACAGGAATCTGCACATGTTCACTATAAATTTTCATCATCTTTAGATATATTCTAATTACTCATCCCTCTCCCCCTTTTGTAAATTCCACCGAACAATCAGCAGATAAATAAATGAATGTGAAAAATCAATGGCCTATGGTTTTTATCTTTGTTTCAGTTCAGATTTTGATTATTTTTTAATCTAAACTTAATTAATCAAAAGAAAATTTTCTTAAAAGACAACTAACCAGTTGTTGATGTTCGTCAGTTATCCTTAAGTGTACCCTCCCCCACCCTCTTGTTTCACCTTGTTCCCAACTACAGAGCACACGTCCTATTGAACTCCAATTTATACCAGACATAGAACATCGAAAAAGAAAATAGAGGTGTTTTTGCCCAGAATTTTCTGAGATGTTCTTCTATGGGTTTTCTGAAAAACTCTGGTTTTCATCCAGTCACATTACGATTTCCCGAAAAAATAGTCCGATCGAGCTCAAAATTTTACCATACATACTTCAACGCTAACATCAGCAGTCTACCCAAAAGAATTTCTTGAGAAAATAAACTTTCGTGAGCGCATCAACGGTCTCTATTTGATTATTTCGATAGTACGGGACGCAGAACTACTGCCTATCTTTTAAAAGGATGAACTCGGCCATTTCTTGAATAATTCAAGAACGAAAAGACATTTCAGTTTTTATCATTGCAAGGCTCTAGTGCCATTTCGTAATAAGAATAATTTTCAAGATCTTTTTCGTAATAGGTTTTTCATGAGATCTTTGGAAAACTTGTCCACCGTCGAAATATTTTAAATAACAATATATTGTTTTTTCATGTATTTAGATATACTAAAGTTTTCTTTTTAAAATGAGAGTCCGGCAAAATCTTTCTATTGCATTGTTAGCCATGGTAATAGGTATCCTACAAGTCTCATGACTACTTTGCCAACAGATGAAGTAAGCTGACCTTAACTGACTGCGTCTCAAAATGTTTGATAGACTTACCATGTCGACAAAATCCCTTTTTTTCCAACTTTTGCCGATTACTCGCGATTTTTTTGCTGGGTTTCCAGAATAACAAGCCCGAAAAATCGCCGATTAATCGGCAAAAGTTAGACGATTTTGTCGACATGGGTTTCAGTCACGCACTATTAAACCTTACCTTATGATGTGCAGGAGTAAATATGTCAATAATCTCCTGTGGATGAACATGAACACGTCCGAAGAAATTGGCAAGATGGCAAGAGCATCGAAATTCAAAATCTCCGTTTTTTCTGGAAATTTTTGTACGAAAGTCGTAATAGTAGCCTCCCCCCCTAATACTAGCCCTCCCTAAAAATTTTGAACGCTTGGACAGTTTAGAAGCCCCGGAGACTTCTACTGTGGGAGGGATTTAGTTTCTATCGCCCAATGTACATATTGGCGCAGAGAATGAGAATCTATACGCAAACACAAGAAAGGAAAAGTATGCCTTGACCGGTAACCGAATACAGTGACATCGGTTTTTAAGTCAAGGCTCTTCCTCTGAGCTAATATTTTCAACGGTAACACCGATTTTTTTTGAAATCTGGTAGACTATAGATTATTCACTACGCTGAATTAACCTACTAGTAAGAAAATTAGTTTCGTATAGGTTTTGCGATGCCCTCTACAACATTGACGAATCAGAAGCTGCTTTTCCATAAGTAAATTTTAATAATTTGTCTGTTTTTTTGGAATTAAAGGGTATATTGGATATTTCATTGAAATACAAACAACGCCCGATAATCTATCTTGTATCCAGTGAAATTCTGTAGCAGATGATGTATTGCTTGAAGATTTTCATTGACTCGTTACTTTACAAATAAGACTTTCAGCCAATAGAGCAGGATAAACTAATGTTAATTAGCAGTAATTTGTAAATAACAGAAAGGAAAGAAAAAATATTTTAGATTTTTTTAATGTACTAAATAATCGCGCATTTCTTTTAACCGAGTTTTCATTAATTTTTTCTCAGCCAAATAGTGTCAGTAGGCTGAAAAAACTTGAAGACAGATACTTCGAAGTGTGCACTAGAAACTGGGAAGGTTTTAAGAAAATCTAAATGGGGGGAACCTTCAGTCTCCAATCTTAGCCGACTGACCGATCGTTCATTCATTATGTTAAAAAGATGCAAGATAGTTTTAGTTGCTTTTGACAACGTGTTTCTCGATATTTAGAAGTTGTCTATTCTAGATGTCGGCATGAGTTATAACCCATTAAAAATTTGTTTATAAAAGAAAAATGTATTCTCAAAGCGGGCGAAAGCGATCTGTATGTGAGTAGTGTGTGTGAGACGCTCAAACATTACTTCATAGAATGTGACAATTATGATGGACTACAGAAAACACTGAAAAATGAGTTACAGCACTTTGAAGATTTTAAACTTGAATTTGGTAGTATTCAAAAATCCATTTTCGTCAGACGAGCTAAACTATATTACATATAATGGTGTTTGTGAGTACATTCGATACGTAGACTGAGTGTACCAAATATGCAGAAAGATAGTTTGATGTTCCAAATGACGTGTATCCCCGGCGGAAGGACGCGCCCTTTTAAAGACTTTATCATATTTTCGACCTTCAAATTGAATGATTTATACACAATAATAAAAATGAAATGATAGAGTCAAACTGGATCTCTTTTCAGAAATTCAAAACTGAATTCATTTCCTTGTACACATTTCGATATCTTTACAGAATACTCTAGCAGTTTAAGTTTTAGTCAATTACACAATCTGAAGAATAGTGATTTTAGTGATACAAATCTTCGTGGATATATCGTTACTGCTGAACAACTTGTACAAGCAAAATCATCGAAAGTTTCAAAAAATACTGTTTTTACTTAATAGTGGGATCCAGACCAATGTCTAAGGAATTGATTGCATATGAACATTACACGAAAGTTTAAATTTAAAAGCAATTTCTTTTTCTGTTATATACCAGCCAATGATAGTATTTCTGTGGCACTAAGTTCACGTCGATAAATATAGAATTCATCTAGTGTACCTTAAAATCCATAATCTTGTATATATCCATTAGAATTACAATTTGAATAACCCGGCATGATGGTCACGAGACTGGACCCAAAGTAGTATGATAGAATACCCGTTGCTGAACCGTATGCAGCGCCATTAACGTATAAAATAAGTCCAGTTGTTACTCTGCAAGTGCATACCACGTGTATCCATGTATTTATTGATATAAATGGCCCAATAATAGATTGAAAGACGTTGATCGGTGATGCTTGATCTATTTGAGCAACAATTTGTCCGCTGTATGTCAAGCCCAGCAGAGTTATCTCATTGTTACTATAATTAAAAACACCGCCATTTATCGATGACGGATATACCCATATGGCAGCTGAGATCGGTTGGCTCGTTGGATAAGTAACATATGGCCAATAGCAACTTGTTATGGAACTTGTAGTCGTTGTTAACCGTATGCCTTGGTTCACTTTTCCGGATGCGGTCGATAAGGCACTAAAGGTAGTGTAGTTCAGCTGATTTGGACCATTATCTTCGTAGGGATTCGGTTGATCAAATGAATAATAGTATATGAGCGTAGTATCATGTAACAGTTCTGCTGAAGTTTTCGCTCGTGATGTTAATTGTGCAGTGTCCATGTAACAATTATAATAGGTAAAGTTTAAGAGTGGTGAATAACCAAAATATATTGTTCCGATCGTACCCAAATATGGTGTTGTTACACTTGAACCAATGGCATCCTGAGCGCCGTTGATATAAATAATTTGTTGAGATGTTTGATAGTTGTATACAAAAGTTACATGATACGATGTTTGTATGGACAATGTTGTTGAACCGGCCAACAGATTTTGTAAACCTATCTAGTGTTTTCTGATAAGGGATGGAACCTTGATTTGCATGACATTCGATTAGCCTTTTTAAGAGCACCAAAAGTATAAAAATGTCCTTTTTACCGAAATTCCTTTCCGTCGCTGAAAAAAGTTATTTTTTCTAAATCAGAGGTGAAAAAAGTCAAAATTCTCTGCTCTTAATTCTCAATTTTCTCCATCAGAATTCAAAAAGACGCCGAAAAGTTTCAAATTTAGTCCGTAGCAATCGACCTTATAGTTTACGTGAAGAGTGTGTGTGTTTTTCTTTGTTTATGTCTCCGTTTTTTCTTTTCTAATTCAAGTGGGTTTTTGTTGAAATGCTATTTTTGTTTATATGATTGATTTCAATTGCTCACCAGTGAATAAATAAACTTCTTTTTAATATGATTATTTTGTATTTTGTAGAAGAATGTTAAATCAATTTGGATTGTTTGAAATTCATACCACGATATAAATAACCTTGTAAGAATAAGCTGACATGCTGCCATGAACAGATTATATTGAAAAATTAAGCACTTTTGCAAAGCATTTTCTACGGTATTTCTTTCCGATAGAACTCATTTAATAGAGAATTGAATTTTCTACAAAACTGTTTCCTCGAACCAATATCTGTTTTAACGAAGAAAACAAACTAGAATGTTTCAACTATCTAATAAATGTTTTTTTCGCACTTTTCTTTTTTTATTAAGGAAAACGAGAGGAAAGTTAATTTAGTTTGTTCTCCCTCTATCTTTCATTTTAACAAAAATGATTTTGTTATTTTTCTCTCGTATTAGTGAATATAGTTGCGAGTGGGCACTTGTTTACTTTGAATTTTCCTGGTTATTTGGCAAAGCATTTGACAAATGTTACAGTGACTTGATAAGTATTTTTATAAAATACCAGATGTTTACCGGATACTTCATTTACTTGCTGAACCTCTAACAGGTACTTACAGGTTATTTGTGCAAGTGCTAGATCAAAAGGAATAAGAAAATAAAATAATTTAAGCGCTTGAATTTTTTTATCTCACCCACACAACGGGCACAGAAAATGCTTCTCATCTTCTTCTTGATTTAAAAATTATATTCTATTTAAAAACAGCCTCTTCCTACGTCTAACCCACAGCTTTTTTAAACAACTTTCTATCCCCTTTCCATTTGTTTTTCTTAAATTGCTTTTCTAATAGAATATTACTAGTTTTAGTTTACTATTCTTGCTCTATCCCCGAAAAATTTCCGCTCGTTTAACTATTTCCGATTATTAAAAGATGAAAGAAGTCAGACGAGTATTTAAGTGCATCATGAGTGTTATCAAACCTAGATAAAAGATATAAACTATCGTAGGATGGGGATGTAGGAGAAGTGTACAATGAGAAATATTAATAATAAACGAATTTAGAGATGCAGAAATGAGGAGATGTCCTTAATAAATATTTTTCAGCTTTATATTGACGTATATGACACTCGAGTTTTCTTTTTGACGTAACACAAAACTAACCACACAAGAAAGGTGGTAATTTAAGTAAAATTTATTTAATGAATAAAACGCCGTATGTTAATTATAATTTTTTAACATATTGACATGATGATTAAGAGTGTTTCCATCATAAAATCAAATGTTTTTTTAAATTTAAGAAAGTGAACTTTCAGAGTATCTGTATGTTTCGTTACAAAAACAGTGATTTGACGTTTTCTATAAAAACTATAATATTGTAAAACCCCCCAAAATAAAAGCCCGTGTCCTTATACAGTGTCTGGGCACGTCGCTACTTTCCGAGTGGTCTTCTAATGAGGGACAGTTTTTGTCCAATTATTAATAATAATACTTTTAAAATTTCAATAATTAATTATTTTTTTGAATGCACTTTTCAATGAATAAGTGCGCTCTTGCATGAAAAATACACTATTTATGACAACACGGAGGGATTTCGCGAAAACTCCTAAAAAACCGTATATTTTCATAATTATTAATTAATATTTATTAAAAATATTGAGTTTTGTAGAAAATATTAATTAATAAATGCATCATGGACTTCTATCAGCACGGTTGAACATTTTCCCAGACATGGCCTTATGCAAAGGATGGACTTCTAATATAGGGTGACCTCCTATTCTTGAGAGAGGGGGTTTACAGTAAAATCAATTTTTACTTCGAAAAGTGATAGTATGAACTTCATCATAAATGCAGAGTAAAGGATCTGACTTTATTTCGACAGTTGAAAACTCTTGTAATTAGTGGAATATAAAATTATCGCACCGTATTTCAGGTAAGCAGTAAAGATTATTACTCATACATAGAAGGATATAGTGAAGTAAGGTAGATCGACAATCAAGTTCTTCGTTCTGATAAATATGTCGGTCGAATTTTTACTGTTCTGTTAGTAATTGGAATCGACACCAGTAGAAGCGCTTCTAATATTTGCTAACAGAGTGAACACTTGTAAAAAAAAATTAGATTTATGGTGATAATGAACATTCTTTTGTATTCGAAGTGTTGAAATTCTTCAAGTACAAAATCATTGTAATTGCTATAGGCGTCAAAAGAAAATGGAAAAAAATATGACGTATCGAAAACATAGATTTTTCTCTTTTACACTTTTATTAAAGATGGTCTAATAACGAAGTTTCTCTTTTAATCATTAAATAAAGATATCAAAAATAAAGTATTAACAAGAAATTCAGTTTTTTCCGCGCATACATTATATTTATTGTTTTGATTTCAGTCCTTTGCTGAGGTAAGTATTCTTTTTTGAGAGATCTTAAATTTAGCTAAAGTTTGCTTTTAAAAAAAAGAGTGAAGTTGTTATTCTTTTTCTTATTTTAGCTTGAAATTTATGATGTATACGTTCCGCATATACGTATTAGTGTTCGTTTTATGCATGCTAATAGTAAATTCTATTGCAATACCCACTTTCATCGTTGGTAAAAAAGGTTATATGCCACTGGAAGATAACAATAAGTTGTTCCGAGCGAGAAAAAGCTTTGATAATCAAAAACGACATTATAATCCGTTTGTATTCGACGATCATGAGTATTTATTCAAAACTCATTCACATTTACCACTAGACACATCAAAAACACCTTACTTGAAGCATGAGCACACCGACGAGCAAGAAAACGAAGACAAATATGATTATTTATCAATTTTAAATTCATTTATGGATCCCGAATATTCAGAAATAATCTACTCGAATTAATTTGTTTCGTCTTTATTTCTGAACCTGTATTTTTTGCATCAGATAAAAAATTAAATTCGAAACACACAAGAAAATGATCGGAAAAATAGAAGATTCATCCGTATTGCAGCACGTCTCTTTTCTCAGATGTTAATAATGCGATAAACAAGTCTGAAAAGTATTTATAATGTCAATAATTCTTTTCAAATTAAATCAGATTTAGAAAAAAAAATGAAAGAAGTTTCATAATGACAAAAAAAACGCTTTCGACCTCTTGATATTGTGAAAACGAAAAATCTCGTCAATTTATACCTCTTACCGTTTTCACATTCCTTCCCAAATGTGTTTTTCAACCAGAAGCAGTAACATCCATCTTCCGTTGTAGACACTACGTAAATACATACTATCACTGGTGTTACATACTTTTCTCTAGGACCGAAAATACTGGTGATGCCAGCAATATCGGGTGGCCCGCATTAAACGGTTCTCCTCGTATTTTCCTTATAATTTCTTTTCTTTTTAATCCTTAGACTTTATTGTTTTTTCAAAAGATGCGCGATCAATTCTCTACACAACTTGATTAAACCTGATTAACTTGATAAACTCGACTAAACTTGATTAACTTGTCTCTATAAAACCTTTAGGAGAAAAATGAAACGAAGAATACTCAACATGTTGAAAAGTACCAACTTTCTAAGCTATTTTCTTTTACAAATTTTGCAATATTTTAAGAAACTCTAAAAACAATGAAACAAAGATGAATATATTGAAGTGATGATAGAGTCAGATGGCGTAATTCCGGTCACTTGCACAAAGTTTCTTAGTATTTTGTGTATTTCTAAGGCGTTTTTAATTGGATAAGCGTGCTATTGAATATGAAGATGGAACGAACAGTTCTCTATCCGCTGATGTGAAAATTTCCTAAAAATCCCTCTCCGTTTTCGACCAGTGTTCAAGAGGAGACAGGAACCTCCAAATCGGCCGGTAAGCTATTGTGCGTAGGGTAATTCCGGCCGGTCCATTCAAATACATGGAGTTTTCTGAAACAAACCTCTGCTAATTAACGATAAGTCCTAATCAGGTAGAAATTACACCAGTTTGAACCTCTTCTTTTCTACCTGTCAAACAAATTTGAAATTATTAGCACCTATTCTAATGAAGGTAATTAAAATATAGTAAGACGTGGTTAGATTTCTGATTCTTTCATTTTTCTCAATTGGGCCGAATTCCGGTCTATCAACAATTTTTCTTGGAGTAATTCCGACCGGTTCATTCAAATACACGGAGTCTCCTGAAACAAACTTCTGGTACTTTTAAGAAGTAGATTTCTGACATACTCTTCAGGTAAAAGGTATTCGTCATGTCATTATCTACAATATATGTGAAAATTGCATCTCAATAGCTCAAAATCAGCAGGCTCTATGATCTTAAATATTTTGATGTAATTTTACACATATTGTGGTAATGAATTGACACGGTATTATTAAATATGCTCGTTAATTATGAGAAAGTCATGAAAAGATTTCTGTATATATCATGGGCCGTACTCTTATGAGTCGAATAAAAAAATCAGACGTGAAATTCGATTAAAATTAAGGAAGATAATATTGAAAGTAGAATTAGATGTTTATGAAACACATATAAAAATACTTACCGGAACTCATTTCAAAACTGATTTGATAGTTGTATTTGTGTAATGGGTACTGGCGTGTGAATGTGATTAAGATCAGTGCCAAGCATTGCGCAAAATACAATATTTCTGCTGTATATATAATCCAATAATCACTGATTATGAAACATAAACGTTGTTTATAGATTTTTGCAATATTCAATAAGTAAAATAAGATGCAGTTTATTTTTTGAGTTGAACGATGAAATACTTTCTGTTCCTATATAAACTGTATGCTGACAGTAAGTTCTTACATTATCTCTTCAATTTCACAATGCCACGAACCTACGTTAAGCTCAATAATAAACAATATTCACAAGAAGATTTGCAAGAAGATTGATGATCCATTTGCGATAGTTTGTAACGCTGGTGATTATTGGATTATATATACAGCAGAAATATTGTATTTTGCGCAATGCTTGGCACTGATCTTAATCACATTCACACGCCAGTACCCATTACACAAATACAACTATCAAATCAGTTTTGAAATGAGTTCCGGTAAGTATTTTTATATGTGTTTCATAAACATCTAATTCTACTTTCAATATTATCTTCCTTAATTTTAATCAAATTTCACGTCTGATTTTTTTATTCGACTCATAAGAGTACGGCCCATGATATATACAGAAATTTTCAAAATATTCAACTTTTCCATATCTCATGATCACCATGCAAAACTGTTACGTCACAAAAAAAAGAACAATGGCCAGTTAGCTACTAACAATGGTGGCACCATACTAACGACGGTCTCACCTACCATATAGAAATTTGGAAAAGCGGGTTTCTATAGTGGTAATCGACCTGACAATGCAAGAAAATCTATAGAAAGTTGTTATTAGAATCGAAATTTAGAAAACTGAGGTAAAACCTAAACATACTTCATTTTTAAAAGTTGAATCGCTTGTGAACCTTACATGGAACATTCTACAAAGTTGTGGAGAATATAGTTCATGTCCCACTCTATAATAATAGCCTTAAGCGGTCTGTCGACAAAACGGAGAACATGTTGTAAAATTCATCGCGATGCTGATCAGTTTGCACTGAGAGTGGCGCCGAATCCGGTAATTTTGCTGGGAGAGTAAAAGTCATTTTTTTCGGATTCTGTATCAACTATGAAATCAGAAAAGATAGTTTCTTACGTAACTGGATGTGCTCTATAACACTAGATTGGTTTTAAATGAAGAGGGAAAGTCGGTGTAATGGTGGGACATTTCATGTATTTGTCCCGATACAAATAGATACATCAAGGAGCTCCTTCCAGTAGCTCTCAGATGCTGTAGCAATCTATCAAGAAACAACTGGACATATCAATAGGTTGGTGCTAGACTTCACACATATCACTTGTACCAAAAATGATGTGCTGATCATTTTCCTGCATTCACATATTGAGTCGACGTAAAAAATCATTTTTGCTAGCGTCTTAGAGATTTGACTAAACTGTCTTTATGTGTATTTACCCTCTCCCTCACCGATTGAGATATGTATCCCATTCAGGATAAACTCTATATATCGATCAGGATAAATATCACGTTCGGGATATAAGTCATGAAACCGCACTGACGGGACTAGGTACCATGATGAATTTGAAGGTTCGAAATTGCTTCTTAAAGGTATCGAACAGAAAACTAAAACTGTTCGTTTGCCTGCATAGGCGGTAAATGAAATTTTGCGGCTGAAAAGGATGACAAAACTAGGGACCTTCAGTGACACTGAAACTATAGGATTCCTGCTTACTATAGGAACAGTAGGAGCTGTAGAAACTATCCCTAGTTTAAAGAGTATAGGAATAGGAGGAATTACGTTAGCATTAGGAACTGTTCGAACTATCGGAACTTTACCAACTATTCGCAGTATTGATTTATTTAACAAAACAAGGATAAGAAAAATATGACAAAGAAATATAAGAGTATAACAAAAAAAGGAGAAAATACGTTGACGGTTCTAAAGAACACATCAGTCGACAAACATTACATCATCATTACTACCATCTAAACAGAGAAATAGTACGAAAAACACGATCTTGAATACTTACGAGAGAAATTAGCTTGCCACTTTCATTCAAGATAGTTCGGTTAGGCCTAAATGATCTGTAGCTTTGTAGAAGGCTTTTAGCTCGTTACGGTTGATTTCACCATGTTTTACTCGAACTTTGCTTTGAGAACATGGTGCAATCAATTTTTAATGTTTTCGTCAAGCAGACGATACTCCCATCATGCTACAATCTCTATCTGAAAAGCAAAAGTCAATATTAACCCAGAGTTAGTGAAAGTACAAGGAATTTCGGCCCGCTGTTCAAGTACTGTATCTAAACACCTTTTAGTGTCAGCTGGCGTAATGTTGGACTATCTGATTTTCGGTAAGCTGTGAAGTTTTCTTTCCAGAAACATTTCTTGCTCCAACTCTGTGACTAAGGAGAAATTGGCAAGATTTTGTTTCTCTTAATTCGCTCTCTCCTTCTCTTGGAAATCGCTGTGCACTTACCTCGTAAAATACTTCATTCTCTTATAATAATTCCTCTAAAAACGAACAAAAACACACATAATCTGCCAAAAAACGATGATGTGAGAAACCGGTTCGCACTATCTTAACCCTTTGGCGCCGGGTTTTTTTTGAAAAAAATAAGATGTTTTTTTCCTTTCAAAAAATATCTGGAACAAATTTTATTGTTATATAGAAGCATTTAGAAATGTTTCTGAGTATGATGATCTTCAAAACAACCTATCACACAAAGTCCAACGTCACAAACATCACACTGATAACGTGTATCGGTACGTTTTTTCTCTCATCTGCTTGTATGAGTACAAACTATACAAGATCTTCGTGCAATTTTTCCTGTTGCTGTTGGTGGAACTAAAGATGGAAAATGACGTGCAATAAGACGTATGGGATTATCTCCAATAGTCGGACGGCCAGTTGGACTTTCGGGCTGACGAGAGCATGTCTTTCAATCAGTTGTCGAATCAATTCATTTCGAAAATCGCCAAACTGAATAGTTTTTTATGTTTGACTTTGAATAGCATATATGCGTTCAATGTTGATATATCCAGCAAATGAAAGAAAAACTTCTTGTACCACTTGACGGCTTTTTGAACGCATTCTACAAAACTGATTTGCATGTTAGTTTTATCAACAGAGCCCACACAGTGGGCAATTTTGAGTAGGCAGGTGGACATTTGGTATAAAATCAATACAAAAGACCACAAACGCAGTTTCAAGGGTTTTCCTGTACACTCTTTCCAATGAAATAGTTTGTGAAGCTCAGAAGTGCTTTTATCCGGCTTTTCCAGAAAGCTAGGACCTTTGGAAAGTCTAATACATCAGAACATGTTAAAAAGTTCGGATAATTCATTTTGTAACACGATTTTGGATGTGTCGATTCCAATTAATGATCGAAAAAATATTGAGATGCTGTTCAGTGCCCACCCCCACCCCTTGGCCATTGATCCTTATAAGCCAAGTCACTAAACTGTTACAGAGTTCAACTGATATTTATTTCCGGTATTTGTAATAACCTGATGGAAAAGCGTGTCTACCATACGATTGCGAGTATTATAGACTAGTGTAACAAATAAAATACAGACTACTTGTCAGAAAATGACATATTACTACTGTGCTGCTATGATCAAACTTTCAAACAAACTGTCATCTTCTTCCATAACACTTCACCTGATGATGAATCTGTTAGAGATAGTGGAACACACATCTTACTAAAAATATTGCCGCTTTCCATCGGTGTATTTACCGATTTGTATATGGCCATATTTCTGGCAGCGTCATGCCCCGTTTTCTCCCGATATTCCAGTTTTGTAGGTACAACTATGTTTTGTTGATGTAGCATTTCTATTATTCGTTTTACAGTTAATTGTATCACTAATTCGCGATCTTGTATAAAAACGCCGGTATTATTTCTCCACGGTGCTGTTAAAGGAAGGAGTGTCTTAGAGTGTGTTCGAATATATTCTCTATTCAGTATTTTAATATATGGATTACAAAGGACTTAAGAAAATCCATCTGATTTCGACTTATATCGAGATGTGATTTCAATGCCACAGTCTGATTGAGATTCAACTCATTTCGCGTATTATTTAAATCATTATTTTCGTTTAATTGTTTTCCGAGTTCAGCGAGTTCTTTATTATTTTGATAGTTGCGCTGATGGAGCAAATAGCCTAAAACTTGGTTAACCGTGAGATTATTTGATGCTGCAAAGTCGTCAAGCTCATCATTGAGATCACTTAATCTTCGTTTTGAGGTTTTTGCAAAATCCATGATTAATGGCAGACCCGTCTACACACTGTCTCAGACTCACAAATGCTGGGGCAACACATGGGCGATTAGCAGTGTGCATCCGACATCTTTCTATAACTATAGTGAAAATATCATACTCACAAAAGAGGTAGTCCTAGTTGACTCCCGTGCTATCCCGTAATGGATGGGACTCTCTTTGGAGACGAATTTACACGGATCCTTATCAGCCTACGTTGTCCTGCAAACCATTCCACATTTCCATTAATAATCGTCGCTAATATAGTGTTGTTATAGCCTTCGAATGGTCGCGCCGCTTCACGTCACGGGGCCGATACAGAAGATATGCTTTCACATGAAATGATGGCTCGGAACCATTGTTAACAGCTGCGATCTTGGGTGGAAAGCCAGAGGGGGTAATCATGACGAACCTCTGCGTTAGCAATACAAACTGTACCCTTCACTTCATGCTTCCACATGTCTCCTAAAATAAAGACGATTTCCACTTACTAAGCTTAAGGTCATCTCCCAGGTGAACTACCAGTCAAGGCTAAAGAGCTCCATCTACCCTGGCTAAGGCTTATGAAACTTGGTTCTAGTGAACCCTGCTTCTGGCGGCCTATACTCGCCCTGTCATCTTGTCGTCTTTCGGTTTCTGCAGCATTTTTAAGGTGTTTTGGTGCTATCCAAAACTCCACCACACCCTGTTGGCAAGATGGCTGAATTGCCCGGGACTGCTTATTTGATCAATTGCTTGATCTTATTCGCAGCTAACCATCATACTAATGGCCGTTCCACTATCCGCAACCTGTGGGCCTGCTTGGTAGCATCCAGCTTTGCCCCAAGAGCGTTCGAGATGTTATCCACTATTTGACGCAGTTTCTTACACTGACTCTGAATAAGATCTTGTATGGAACAAACACGTTTCTGAATCGAGAAAAATATGAAATACGTGAAAAATCATGGTTTTTTCGAAAGCCTCCTGTATGGTCCAGGAACATTTGCGCTAATTTGCGCTAACTATGGTCAGAGGACATATGGGAGAACATTCTGGCAAAGTTTGAATAAGTTTCAATTTGGGGGCTGGAGAGGGCGATCATTTTACTAATATAGCCGTTTGGAAAAGCCCTGTAGAAAAAAAGAATTTTTTTTCTCAGAAATCTTCGGTAGTAAGTGACCACTTTTTGTTTTATAAATCGGTAGCGGACATTAAGCAAATTTATAATATATATTGTTGTTGGTTGTCACGTCAGTGTATTTTGTAAAAAAAAATGTGTGTTATATAGATGGCGCTATTTTCAGGCTGATTTTTAATTATTTTCAATTAGCTCATTTTTCACTCTACTTGAACTTTGTAGTAAAACTTTAAATGCCATTAAGTAGTCCATAGTCCGAAGTAAATCTAGCACTAATTGAATCTTGCAAAAGTGCACTTTCGATTTTTCACCTAATGTCCACCTGATTGCCCATAGTGCCCCATGTTTTCGTTGTAATGGACAATACACCCTGGTTTTTCAATTACTTTTTGAGTCTTCCAATCACTTTTCCGTGTTTGTATCATCCTCGATTTGTGAATTGTGGACAGCATAATGACTTCTCGTTTATCTTGCCATTTCAAAACCATTAGTGTTGGTGTTGTTATAGTCAAAATCACCTTTTGTCAATTTACTGAACTTAACTAGACCAAGGCGGTTTTTACGTACAATTCCACATGCACCGGTTTTGAGTTCATGTAGTTTTTGAAATAGACGAGGGCTAGTATACCATTTATCGACAAAAAGTGAATGTCCTTTGTTCAAAATACGATTCCATCAAAGTCATTACCACAGAACCAGATTTTCCTAAGTTTTGATCTAGCTTGACTTCCGTAGAAGAACCAGTGTACACAATGAAATCCAACACCACTCCTGTTTGGCAGTGTTGGATCGGTTGACCAGTAGTCATGGATCTTATTCTTTTTGGTTACAGACATCAGCATAATTGTAGCAAGAAAAGTGTACATTTCCGAGCGATTTGTCGGTATCCACTTTGCTTCATGCGAAGCTGTATCATGTGTCATATCATTAGTAGAAAGCATCTGGTACTTGTTCGTTTCTTCGACAATTATATCAATTAATTTTTCGTCAAATAATAATTCGAAAAAATCAAGTGGAGTATCGCTCTTCATAGCGATTACGTTTGATGAAACACCAGAGTTTTGTTCGTCGAAACGGAAGAGATGCGGCTCGAAAGCAGTTTTACTCCAGTTCCGATTTACAAACTGTTCTTTTGGTATTAGTTCGTCTTCTAATTCGTTTCTTCGCTTTTTTATAAACACTGTTACATAGAATATACGTATGAACACTTACGCATCTACCCAGCTGTTTCTATGCGTCACGTTCGAAAAATAACGTGGATGGAAACGCGGAAGAGTGTAAAAGGTCTATTGATCTTTTTTGGAGATCTTTTTAAATTCTAATGTTTGCCTAAATTCAAGATATGTTGATGTTTACTCTTAAACCAAGAGTATTTCCAATGACTAATCAACGACTGCTCATTAGACAGCATGGAATCAGAGCTTAGAGTCTTTCCGCCTCATTTCCACATACTCGTATCTTTATTAACATACGCCAGATGGTGCTAACTGTTGACCTCAGTTTCAGCGCAAAAACGTTTCGGATTTGGGGGTGAAAGATTTCAAAACGCAACACAGGAGGGGGAATCTCCCGCTCTTCTCCTTTTGTCACAGGATTCCTGATCCTGCATTAACGAAGAATGGTCACACGCTGTCCTATGCATTGTGTTTTGCCGTGAGGGCCCAAAAAAGCCTGGTCGTTTTCATTTTGTTCAGTAATTCACAAATATGGAAATCAGATAAATACAAGAATATTGCAAAAAGTCACATTGCTGGATATCCAAAACGACTGCAAACAATAATCGACCATGATGGTAATATAATTACCAAACATAAATAATTTCTTTATTTGTACTTTTTTAAATATGTGTCAAAAATAAAAACGACTAGGCTTTTTTGGGCCCTCACGGTGCTTATGAACGAACCAATTTTGGATTAGTCGTAAGATGTTGCAGCTATGTTAAAATCTTGATCTAAATTCGCTTCTCTGCCATGATGACTTTGACTCCTCAGTGTGGTTACTACTTCTCAAAGAATAGAAGATAAGGAAAAATTTTTCGACTTCATAATCTTGAAGTATTATTTGATATACAATTAACGTTCATGTGTAAACCTCCTCTTGATTTATAGAATTAGATGAATTGAGCAAAGATCGGAAGGAAAACATGTCTGACTAAATGTTTACCTGCACAAACATTCGAAACGCAGAAATTTGAAAATCAACATAAATTTTTTATAACTGTAAGCTTCCAATCAAAGTGACAAAATGTTAGCGTAAAAATCTTGAACATGTGTTCGACATTGTCACTCACTGAGTGACAGTGTCGAACGGATTTCTTTCATTATGGGTCGATCGGTCATATTCACCTTCTTATTAATAGTTCATATTGTTGATGTTGAGCCGAGTATTACCGGCATCAACCACCTGACTACAACAATACTATTACCATTATTTCCTATTATCAAATGTGTTTGTTTTCAATTTTCCAAAATGTTTTCGAATGTGAACAATTTATGCCAAAATAATGACACTATACGTATGTTAACTCTCGTTGATTCATCATTGGATGAAATCAAGTCTGTCAGCGTTAATTTCACACATCTGTCCAATCTTACGAATACTAGTCATTTATTTATACTAGAAAATAACCTGAAAAAGACGTTTTATTTGCTCAAGGAAAGCAACAATATTCTCAAACGTATAGCAGACAATAATCGACAAATTGATAAGTACACAAATACTGAAAGTATTCCATTAATTTACATTACAGAACGACTAAAATTGATTCAAACCCAATTCCGAATGCGTTACTTTGAAAGCAGTTTTATTCAAATACTCGAGAACGATTGGAACATGGGGTACTCACCGCTTGTTGAACAGCAAGTCGTTATCAAACTACTATTACGTGATAAAACAAGTACAACCGCCACAAAATTCACGAAGACCTTTTTAAATCAAACTCTCAGACATCAGAGCATCTATTTTCTGAAACCGCTTTTAGATGACTCTACCGTTGGAGAATATGATTCCGCTGGACACCTAATAATAAAAAATACATTTCATTTGTCGTCTAATTCCTCATTATTTCTCCTGATATCGTTAATTTGTGTTATAATACTCAGTTTAATGATTGCGTTTTTCTTGTGGATTCGCTGTCGCTGCACACAACGAAAAAAACGAAGAGCGCACCGAAAACAGATGTTGAGAAACATTGAACTCTCACCATGTACGAAACTCAAAAAGTCTACGCAACAAAAAATTGATTTATAACCTATCTTTTATTGATTGATAGCTATCATCCGGATATCTGTCCATCTGTTTTTCTGCGTTCATTTTTATGTTAATTATTTCTACAAAGTTGATTTATTGCAAGTAATAGAGAACGAACTCTTCTATTACTTGGAAAATGAGTCAACAATTTTCAGTATACTCAATGTTTAACAAGAATTTTATCAGGATTTTTTCCCTGAAATAAAGTGCAGGTGTCAAACCACGAAAGCAACAAGTAAAGTTAAAGATTAAATTTTAAGTAGTAAAGGACTTAAGTTTGATGTTTGCTTTCTTTCTTCTCTCTAGTAATATCCCACAGTTGTCTACTTGTAGAATATAACGAAATATGTTTTTTCTTCGCTTCTATACACATCAACAGAATATTTTATATTCATTCCAGGATTCGAAATTACATGATCTCGAAAAAAGATATATTTGAGCCTGGTGTGTTTAATTGACTTTAGAATGAGAGAAATGAATTGGGTTGAAATAAAGTTATATTTTATTTATATAAATGAGACTTTTGAGCTCGGAGATTAATTTATACTCTGAAAAAATATAAATGAACTAGGTTAATTTTATTTTTGTCGATAAAACGAGAGACAGAGGAGCTCGGTAATTAATTTATGAAAATTAATTGATAATTTATCAGTAGCAAAGTATATTCGAGCAACGCATAGTTCTAGGAGACATTATGAAAGGACAGAAAATGTTCATTTAGTTCCACAGCCACTTGGGATAAGAAGGGGAAAAGCGTCTAAACAAATTTAAATTAGCTTTAACAAAAGACTGAATGTTAGTGAAAAACTATTGTAATCTAGCACTTTTTTTGTTCTTAAACTATTTTTTTTCTTATTAAATATACTTTGCTACTGATAACTCATCAATTAATTTCCATAAATTAATTACCGAGCTCCTCTGTCTCTCGTTTTATCGACAAAAATAAAATTAACCTAGTTCATTTATATTTTTTCAGAGTATAAATTAATTCCGAGCTCAAAAGTCTCATTTATATAAATAAAATATAACTTTATTACAATCCAACTCATTTCTCTCATTCTAAAGCCAATTAAACACACCAGGCTCAAATATATCTTTTTTCCGAGATCATTTATTACTTTATCCTTGATTCCACTCATTATTTATATCTGTTCTTGTTCTCACACAAGATGAACGACTAAAGAAACAAACACTAGAAAAAAGAAGACAAATTCGTCTAAAACTTCATCTATAAAGTTTTCATGATTAGCAGAGATAAAAAAGGACAGTGAGTGTACAGACACTGCACTAGAACAGATGATCTTTTTTATTAGGATACCTACTGCAGAAAATCCACTATACATACGTTCCATAACTGTGTTTTTTATTTTTTATTTTTAGGAATGCAACTTAGAGTACAACATCATCCTCAAAACTATTACTTGAAACTTCATAGTGGAGCAAATGCCATGCCTGCTCCTCCTTCAAATTCATGGCCACTACCACCACTGCCACAAAACAGTACTAATCAACAACAAACGCCTCCTATATTATAGCCAATTAGAACAAGTTTACAACGGAAATTAGTTAAACGGTTAAGAGGTGGAAGATTAGATGATACTCAATTGGTTCTTAAAGAACATTTAACGTTACCACAATATCAATTTATGAGAAGATTAGGAGTAAGTTTTTATTGTATTTGTAACCTTACCTGGGTTTTATAGGCAATACCATATATATGCGACAAAAGGGAGAATTGAGACGGAAGAGTTAGCTCGATTTCGTAGGAATTATATTAAGTAAACATCTACATTATCTCAGAGCACACAGAAGCGTGTATCACAAGTGTTACACAAACTTTCTTTGAGTAACTGACTGACGCATGTTTTCGTATTTGGTATTATCGCTACATTATTAAGTGTCATCAACATTTAATCTGGTATCTGCAATCTTTCTTTCGCAGATAACGACTTTGTCCTCAACAGATGCTATTTCTTCATCACTGCATGCACGAATAACTGATACATTGATGATTATGATTAGGAGTTATTTAGGAAGTACATGATCACTTTATCGTTTTTTTTTGCTCTTATCCCTTATCTCGAACACAAAATGCTGGAACGTCAAAAAACGCCCAAATTCAGTACCACTTCACATTCTACTGCAAATCCAAGTCAAATGACTACAAAAGTTACATATAATCTTCTAACAACAAAAGATAATAATATAAATGGAGCAATACACAGTGTTTCTAGTGATAGTAATCAAAGCATGGGCGTTATTATCGGATTATCTGGTTTTTTCGGTTTTATAATATTAATTTTAATTGTTTATTGGTGTATGAAACAAATAAAATCAAGAAAACGGAAGAAACAATCACATACACCCATGAAAGATTTACGATTTTCAATGTAATGTAGAGTATGACAATACTTGATTCTGTAGCGCTTCATGTAGAAATCAGCTTATTAGATAAGTCCTTTCCCCTTCATACATTGAATAGTTCATAACACTGCTCATGATTACTCGTTCAAAATCCCTTTTGTGGTGTGGTTGATTTGTTGCATTATTTGTATTTCTAATTCTGTTTTTAATTTTTAGATAAATCGCCGATATCGTCCAAGTCAGAAATTAGTGAAACTATTCAACCTGTACACAATATTTTATATTCAACGACACCATCTTATACAAGCAACTGCAATAAATTTTAATTTAATCAAACAAAATTTTATCAACAAATACTACATTCCAATTCAAAGAAATTTAGAAAATAAAACGTATTGAAGCAGTCATAAGCCTTACGGTTAGAATTCTCAGCCATGTTCTCAACGCTTATGACTGCCTCAATACGTTTTATTTTCTAAATTTCTTTGCATTGGAATGTAGTATTTGTGTATATGATATTAATGTTGATGAGTGTAAGAATAGATTATAGAACAAGTAACGTTCATCATTCTGATTCACTTATCCCTTGACTGGAAAGGAATCGCCAATCTAAAGTTGTTTCTAGAATTCCGTCACGACGGGAATTCCGTCACGGACGATATTTCTATAATTTTATTTGATTCAATGATTGATTTTAAAAACGAAGTAAGTATTTTGAAAGCCTGTTAAAATCTACACAACTTTCATCTCAGACATTTATTTCTATGATGTCTCAATTCGTAGCAAAACAGACGAAACTAAGCGCACCTTTGAAAAAATTCCATTTTCGGGAATTCCGTCACGACCAGTAATTTGTGAATAACTCTTATTTGGCAGAGCCAAATCGAATGAACGTTTTCGTGCGACTAGGACTCGAAGTTCTTTATGTGTAGTAAAAATTTGAAAACCTATGTTTTTAAAATGAGTGAGATCTGGCTCAAAGAAGTCCAAAAAAGGGAATTCCGTCACATTTGGCCAGGCCGAGCAGTGCTCGATACAAGCTATTCTTTTTCTCCTTCTGTTCGTTTACTAGGATAAAATACAAAAAGAGAAAGAAAAACATGTATTCCGAACGAAAAAAAAGAGAGAAAGCAATAAAAGGCGTTAATTTTCACATAAAACCAGTTTTTCCTCTATTTCTCGAAAACTTGACTTTGCACCTAAAAACAGACACCGAATTTGGAATCTACGTAAGAAACTGAATCAGAATACATATACCGGTTTCTTCCAAATCGGACGCAAGTATAATAGACTCGATAATGCTTAGTATAATAACAAAATCAATAAATCTGTGATGGGTATATTTCCTTACTGCACTTTTCTACGGAAAAGAGGTTCGTGCTGATATCCAAAGCCCGATTTCGATTTTCCAATTTCCTGGTGTTGTTGATTCAATGTTCTGGCATCCCTCGCCGGATCAAGCGCTGAGTATTTTCCAAATTCGGCCGTATGTGAAGCTGTACAATGGGAACGTTTATGCTTGCATTATGCTGAAAGCAATGTGTTTTCGTTTATAGTTACGAAACTTGTTTTCTGTGTCAATGTTTGAAGAAAATAGCTATAGAAGATATAGGTGTATATTCTCTTTCTCATTCTCTCCGTTCAACATGAAAATGGTGGAACGAGCAGAAACAAAGAGAACGAGAGAGAGAAAAGGAGAAGGAGAAAAATACCTAATTTCAACGTAAAAAGGGTTTTTCGCTTCTTTTTCAAAAACTAGACTAGGCACCAGAAAACCAACACCAGATTTGGAATCTACGTGGAAAAACGGACCAGAATATGTATACTGTTTTCTTCCAAACCGGCCCCAAAAAAATAAGCCTGATTTGCTATGAGAAACGAAGTCACACATACACAAACGCCTGACATATAAGAGTGATATGAATTCTGTCGTATATTCACATGTCAAAAAAAGAACCATAGTGATTATTTTCATGTACGCGTCACTCTTTTTTGAAGAAAAGAAAGTAACAAAAACAATCACACGAAGTTGAGAATAAGAATGAACAAAAGACAACTCAGTGCTCAAAAATTCCAACTCCAACTTCATTTAAAAATCGCTCAACTCCGGAGTTGGAGTTGCCCAGCCGTACCCCCCCTCCTTTTTCACCTTGTTGCCAAATGCGGAGCCCACGTCCGATTAAGCTCAAATTTATAGCAGAGACACAACATCGAAAACGAAAACTGATGTATTTTTGCCCAGAATTTCCAGAGATGTTCAGAGATTATGAGTTTTCTGGAAAACTCCAGTTTACATCCAGTCACATTACCAGCCCTCGAAAAAATGGTCCGATCGAGCCCAAATTTGACCACAGATACTTTAGACCTTATCTCATGAGCAAAATTTTTCTTTTCGAAAAATATGCTTTCCATCTCGAAATATTTGAAAAATACTAAAAATCCTGTGTAGATAACCGGTTTTTGATTTTAAAAGCCTTCTCCCACCAAAAGTTGGAATCGAAAACGCTTAAAAAAATTTGACTCCTGAGAGAGGGTTTGAAGTATCTGTGGTAAAAATTTAAGCTAGATCGGATCATTTTTTCGAGGGATCGTAATGTGACTGGATTGAAGGGACTATCGAAAAAAGTGAAAAAAACACATAATGTACACACAGGGCTCTGTTTTTCAGGGAATTTGCGGTGATACTTACATCTCCATGAAAACTCATCTGAAAATTCTGCAAGATGTCTCATTTCGAAGACCTCACTTTCTTTTATCAGTCCATGAATCAGAAAATTTTGAATGTATAGTTAGCTTTTTCAACAAAGGTTGAGACTGGTCTCATTTTATAGCCCAGACGTTCCTCTACATTGGGCTATGTTCAGCGACCGGCAATAGACGGTTTGCATACTATGTCATCTGCAATTGCATACTTACGAAGTCGACAGTGTAACTAATAATAATCCCTCTCCTATTGATTCTCTCACGATCTCTCTGCAGCCACATTTGACATACTCACAATATCTTCTACAAACAACTTACCGATGCTTTCCTTCTTTACGTTATATAATTATAAATTTTGAAAAAAAGATTTTGCTATATATACACACCCATCTCAACCCTTTAAACAGTAGTATGTATATGTCAGCGTCCAAATTCATATTCCGTCCAATCTAGTATTGGCATAGGCCTAAGTCGAATCCCAGATTGGACTCGTCCAATCTTGAATTTTGAGAGCACCACACAGAAAACTGCAAATTTTAAGTAAGGTTTAGCAGGAATTTTTCTTAAAGTGTGTTCTAGATATCCGCTGGTTCGTGCTGATTTGGAAACAGTGCTTGATGACTCGCTGTTACTACTGGTCCTTGTCCTCGTCTTCCTGAACTGAACCTGTACACAATTTTAATCTTCCACATATAAGAGAACGAATCTGTTGATTAGTTAGTCGGCAAGCACTGTTTTCCAATCAGCGGGAACCAGCGGATATCTAGAACACTTTAAGAAAAATTCCTGCTAAACCTTTCTTAAAATTTGCAGTTTTCTGTGTGGTGCTATCAAAATTCAAGATTGGACGAGTCCAATCTCGCATTCGACTTTGGTCTAGGCCAATCCTAGATTGGACGGAATATGAATTTGGACGCTGACATATACACACTACTGGTTAAAGGGTTGAGAAGGGTATGAATCTATAGCAAAATCTTTTTTTCAAATGTAGGTTTTCAGGCTGTTTTCACCTATTAAAAAATTCACTATTCACTCAATAAACATCAGAACGGGTTCAAGACTTCAGAATATAGAGTATTCAAGCTATTCTATATCCTATTTATAGGAGATCTTAAAAGAAAGTTTACAAAATCCTAAGGTTTTTTAAAATGGTTTCTGGAAAATCTATTAACACAAATATGCTTTTTCGATTTTTTCGATCTTATAATCCCATTTAGCGGAGAAAATCGACCAGGTCGTGAAACTCTGAGCTCCTTCTGATGTTTATTGAGTGAATAGTGAATTTTTTAATAGGTGAAAACAGCCTGAAAACCCAAATTTTCGTAAAACTCGCTTTTCGGTAGACTTTTAGGGTCTTTTCTAAAAGCAAATATTGCCACAAGACTCAGCATGATCGATTACCTATAGTCCATCTGTTTTCAAGGCTACCAATCGTCACCAAGTGCCAGTCCTGGGACTCGCAAGAAATTCGACACAACACCCGAGCCGCGGAAAACCAAGGTCTCACTTGACTCTGATTTTAAAGAGGATACCTTGGGCTTTCATAGCATGGAAGAAAATCAATACAATCCTATTGAAAAGTTTTACACTTGGTCTGGTTTTCCAAAGATCATCTCGCTGTTTCTCTTTGGTTTTTAGTAAAAGCCGTTTTTCTCAGCAAGGAAAACGAATTTTGATAAAAGCTCTACATATTTTTAAAGCTGGCGTGTTGGCCGATCCGATGGTGTGTGAATCATCGATATAGCCCTTCACCCAAAAAACTAGATAGGTTTACAAAATGAGTCAAACTCAGTTGACAGCCGTTGGTTCGGGCGTTCATGGCGGACCACTGTTTACCTCTGAAATGAACTGAAAACCTTTTTCTAAATCAGTTTTCAATGGTGATCTAGAAAAATATAGAAAGAATTAGAAATATCCATCTTGCAATACAAGCTCAAAAAGTCAATTCCACCATAGAGGACGGTTTTTTGTATTTTTGAGGTCCGGTCAGGAATTTGAGTTTTTCTCCTTGAAAAAATGGCTTTTGAAGGCTCGGAAGGTGTTATTCGTAATCAGCTCGTTAAGCTGAATCTAAATATGTATAATAATGCCAGAAAGAAATTCCACTGAAATTTTGCATTACCTGCACCTTATTTTTTATTCTGTTTTCGAATTCTACAATCAAAATTGGGGTTATAAAAAAAATATAGGCCTTTTAATCTTCTTTAATCCAGAATTGCACTTGTGGAAAACTGAGCAGGCGAAAAATTTGATTTTTTTAAAAGAGAATTTTATGAATATAACAAGTTTGTTCAGACAATTTGACATCTCCCCGACGAAATGAACATGGCATCTCATAGAGAATTCAATTTCTTATAAAATGAGCTATAAGACTTTGTTCTACGATCTCGGCAACACTGTGAAGTTTTAAAAACAAAATCGCTCACTGCCGGTTTTTTTTCAAACTTTTTTCCGGATTTTACAGTTTAAAATCAGCTTTCACACAAAATAAAGGTGAAATTCAGAATCAGCATAGGAAGCTGCCTCGAGTGATGTGCTTTTTAAGTTGTTTGGAGAAAATAAATTTTTTTTTGAAAAATTGTTCGAAATAGGCGACTTTCAACAAATACTTTTCTCCTCTTACTACCGTCGTACATTTCGAATTTTCGGCACCTTAATTATAACCAATCAACGTACACCGCTAAAGTAATTAATTACCATCACAGTAAAAACGGCTGAAGCGATTATGACAAAATTATGCCAGGCCTTATCTCTCTAAACTGTAAATAAATTTAACTTTCAATTACTCAGTAGTTTGTAAGAGATTTTGGACGCAGAAAATCTAAAGTGGCTCAAAAGTTTTGACTTCCTCTTATTTATTTGAAATATAAAATGGGAACCGATCACAATCACATTTGGAAAACAGACGTTAAGGGTGTTCTTTTAGACAAAGAAAAAAACAGCAGTATAGCTATAATAACCCTAGTACATGTATATAAAAAAAAAGACTGTTTCCTTTGATTTTACTAATTGCACATTAGGTAATTAACGGGAAAGCTGATTGACTAGTACATGAGGTGGATAAAGCTCGAAATTCTCTACAAAATGGACTAAATTTTAATTGCAAAGGTAAAATTTCACAGTTGGATCAAAGTTGATTTATATCGTCCCAACCGTTTTTGCTGCGATAGTAATAATTACCTTAGCGGTGTATGTTGACTAGTTATAATTGCTCCAAATGGGGCAATTATAACCGATTAAGAATAACGTAGTGGAAATTAAACGGCACTAATTAACGGTAATGAATTTTCAGAAAATTTTTATATGAGTGCATAGCTGAAAGTCATATGTATCTATTCCTGTATAGTCACCATTTTTCTCCGACTAAAAATAGTTTAACCATTCGTAAAATACTGAGAAAAAATTAGTGCCTGGCTATAATTAACCTAGTTTACTCTGCCTAGCCTAACCTATAACTTTTGTAACCTAACCTATAAGTTAGATTATGTTAGGTTAGATCTAACCTGCAGGGCTCTGTTTTAGTGTTCATTTGCTCTAATTTAAAAACTTATTCCATTCATCTTTTTTATATTTTACATAGAAAATGTAATGTTCTTTTTGATCAAATAGTAGAAATGATGATCTTTCATTTTTTGGCAGATACTGTTAAATTAATGTTAGAGCTTCGCGTCTTAAAGTACATGTGTGCATAAATCACTATTCTGTAACTGACAGAAATTTTTTTAATAACAGTGCGGTGCTCAGAAACTTAACAACATCTTTTAAGTAATTAATTTTGGATAGAAGAAACATTAAGAATAAGAGAATCTGTCATAAAAAGGCACAGCATCGGATAGCCAAAAGTTAGATTTAGATATGTCATTCTTATAAAGGTATAATCCGCTAAAACAAGAAAAGTTGCTTTTCATTGGCGTACTACACTAAAACTGATGTCGTTCATTTCATTTCCTTAAAATGAATATCAAAACACCTCGAAATATGTGTCCTGAAGCTTTCTCGGTTTACTGATATTATTTGCCTTGAAAAAAATTATTTATTTAAAAATGATGTTAAATTTTTGAGCAGTGAGCTACTATTAAAAAATTCCTGTCCTTTACAGAATAATGAGTTACGTATAGGAATATTTCTTGGAACATACTATCCGAGTTCTAATACATTTCTTTGATTTTGTGTTGCCAGAGCAAAGTGTAGGCAAGTATGATTACATATTAATGTTTTCACGCGTACAAAATGTGCAATAACAGAATTTTTATTACCTTTCCTCATCAGTAATAAGACAGTACGGGAAACATGAGGTAATACTAAATAGCACAGTTTTCATCATTCTGAAGAGACGATCAATAAGAGTAAGCTATATTTTCGATAAAAGCAACCACATCTTTTTCTTCATACATGACTTCCAACATAAAATAGTCTAAATCATCTGTCATATTTCTTCCAAATTTGCCACAAACGCTTCAGAAAACAATGGGATGAAGAAGTTTATGTTTTTACCTATTCATCGGATCTGTCTTTTTTGTGAATCCCATCACAACATCTCATGATACGCTTTCGCTCGGACGATACTGCGAAGAAAAAACTGACGTCTCAAGTTGTTCTTTTTCAAAATATCTTGGTATATGCTCGGAACGAAAAATTTCCCAGGAGTTTGCTTGAATCCAGTTTTGAAGAACTACGAATCTTCTTTTTAACGAAATGTTCCGCAACTCTCCACTTTTCTCAAAAAGTTATCACGTTTTGAAGTTTCCTAGAAACAGTAACGCAAACACGTTTCAGTAGCAGAATTACGCGGAATGGCAAATTAGCTTAAGTGTACAGTTTTAAGACGGGAACGTATTTCTTGTATGGAAATGTTTGAAGAACCGTTGGAGATGTGACGAATAGTTTGTCAAAATGTGTATTAGGCAAGGAGGAAAAAGCAATACTACACTATACTACAAGGAATGTTCCGCTACACGCCACTACATATCTACTACACATTCATTACATGTAGTGAAAATCCCTAGAAGTGAGTAAGAGCAACAGTAAAGTATTTCTAGTCGACTACATCAATGCTAATGCCTTGTCTTTTCGTATTTTTCTGTATCCGTGCGGTAATAATTCATCGTAAATCAATAGTCATTTTACCATAAAGAAGTTGTTTCCAAATGAAGTTTTGATTAGACAAATAAAACCTGAGAGACACGTTCTCAGATATACATAAACTAAAAATCCACAATATAAACAAACATAAAAGGACTTCATTATGCATAATCCAGAACAAGAGAAAATGTAGTGTTACTATGATTAGCGTCAAGCTAATTGATAAATAGTGTTTTCTCGTTAATCAAAAAAACGGACCAGTTTAAAAAGAAACAAGTACACAAATAATATAGAGAAAAAAGTGTCCTAGGATACTTTGACAATAAAAATATTTCTGCAAAGCCAGAATCCTGCTCGTAGCATTACAGAAGCGTCAAAATACACTTGTTATAGGTTTTCTAATGCGCTCTATCCATTGGTGTACTTTACGAAGCTAGAAAATGTATTGTCTAGGATTTTCACGAAACTCAGGGTCTCTGGAAGACCTTGTATATGCAGTATGTCCACACTGTTCAATAAATATATTTTCTGTAGCTTTTCGAATAAACTGATTTCCTTTATGATGTGATAAAAAGTTTCTTGAATTTCATAGTGGATTTTCTGAAAATGTGGTTTTCTGCAAAACTTCAGATTTTAAGAAACGCTTGAAAATAAAAAACTATGCAAGCGCAGGTTTGTCAAAATGCGTTTTGGAATGCTGTAATCAATAAATTCTCGAGGCTTCGAGGTATTTCCACCACATGAGTCCAGGAACATTTGAAGCTAATTCATGCTACCTGCGTAGATGTTTCCTGAATAGAAGAACATTTTGTCAAAGTTCCACTGAATTTGGTACATGAGCAAACATAGAAACTTAATTATTCTGAATACTAGTTTTCGGAAAACACTTACCGTAGAAATAAAACGACTTTTTTTCTAGGTCGAAAGGTTAAAATAAATGATATTTGTAAACAGATGGGTCAGAATGTCTCATTTCAGAATATGTAAAAAAGCTTTGAATATCATTTCTAGTTTCGATAAGAACCTTTTATCTTTCTTAACGTCTAAGTTTTTACTGACACGACTGAGTTACTTTCACAAGCGGCGGCCGTTAGCATAAAAGTGAGCTACCAGGTAATATTTCGTCACGATTCTTTAGTGTCCATGATGTGTCATCACGATATGATATTTCCGCGGATCATATTACCCCCAATTCTTCATAGTACACGATTGGGTATTTTTTGCGATGCGTGGTGGGAGGTGTGGGTGTGGGCAGTGTGAGAGTGAGTGCAAAAAGCAGTTTCACAAAAAACCTATGTTTTTTATGTCGTTTGATGTTTCTTGAGCTTTTCAAGTGTGGATCTGATATGGATTTATAAAAGACGAACCTGTACTAACATTTGAATAACGACTAGATTCACCAGTACGCAATGGTGAATCTAGAATACGCAAATTTTTGATATAACTATTTAGTGATCACGGCAGTCAAAAAAGCATCGTGATAAATCTGCGCTTACATATCTTTTTGTTTTCAAGCGTTTCTTAGAATCTGAAGTTTTGCAGAAAACTACATTTTCAGAAAATCCACTATGAAATTCAAGAAACTTTTTATCACATCATAAAGGAAATCAGTTTATTCGAAAAGCTACAGAAAATATATTTATTGAACAGTGTGGACATACTCCATATACAAGGTCTTCCAGAGACCCTGAGTTTCGTGAAAATCCTAGACAATACATTTTCTAGCTTCGTAAAGTACACCAATGGATAGACCGCATTAGAAAACCTATAAAAAGTGTGTTTTGACGCTTCTGTAATGCTTTCAGAGCAAATGTTAGCGTGCATACTCCAAACTAAGCATTGTGATACCGGCACACAGACAGACAGTCAGTCAAACATATAGTCACTCATACAGATAGTCAAACCATACAGGCACACAGAAAGACAGTCAAGCAGTCAAACATATAGTCACTCATACCATACGTATACTTATGCCATGCAAGCAGTCGGTCAATCGGTCATATATGTAGTCAGCCGTACAGATACTTACCCAGTGCATACGGATATACGAGCTATATGTTCAGTACTTAGTTACAGCTAACGGCATACACATACACATATGTGTCTTTATGTGCGCACTGTACAGTGTAAGTAGTGTATGTACAGTTGTATAATATAATGCGTAATGGAGTGAAGTAATTGTATACGTGAAACAGAAAGTCGCGGCGACGCGGACTTTCTCATAAACTCGATAATTTTTCAACGTGAAAATTCGACAAAAAAACTAAAGTACTCGGATAGGATGGAAATGCATACTGGTCAACTCGGTTTTTGTTCCTGATTCTGAACATAATATTTTTATTTCATAAAAGTTGAGTTCTGATGAAGAAAATTGAGAATTACGCGGAGAATTTGCAGAAATATTTCTATTGTCAAGGTACCCTAGGACACTTTTTTCTCCATATTATATATATCAAATTGTAGCTTGAAAAATTCTCTATCAGATGAGGTATTGTTTGAAGTTTTTCGTTATGCCGTTATTTTTCAAATAGGAGTTTAATCTGGTAGAGACAAATAAATTAATGTTAATTAGTACTAATTAGTTATTAGCAGGAAGAAAAAGCAAAAGTATTTTCTTCTTTTCCCATGGTAAATATTCTTCGCACATTTCTCTATCGATCTAGATGAGAACCAAATTTTTATAACGAAAGAGGAATGGTCATGGAAGTTTTTAATAGTAGCCCTGTGCTCAAAACTTTACATCAGTTTTTTTAAGTAATTAATTTTTTTCTTAGCCAGATAATGTGAGCAAACTGAAAAAACTTCAGAACATATACTTCAAAGTGTCCTCTACAAACTGGAAAATCGTGTAGTGTAGACTAGTGTTGCTTGTCTCCCCTTGATATCAGGCCGTCAATTCTTTTAAAGATACATTATGTCGAATTCCACAACAACTGCTGCAATAATCGCTACGCTTAGTCGTATTGTTCAACAGCTCAATCTTTACATTCCCGTTATATTTATCGTTGTTGGTACCATCGGTAACATTTTAAATATCATAATCTTTTGTCGAAAGTCACTGCGAGTAATACCGTGTTCTATTTATTTTCTCTCTTCATCCGCTTGTAATATATTTGTTATCTATTTTTCCTTATTTACCCGTTTACTCTCCCAATATCTTGGCATACCGACCGAAACCGGCTTCGATTCATTTTGTAAAATAAAATATTACATTTTGTATTCAACTCGAACACTTTCAGCTTGGTTTATCGTTCTAGCCGCGATTGATCGCTACGCAAGTTCAAGTCAGGATTATCGACGACGAAGATTTAGTCAATTATCAATTGCCAAAATCTTATCTGTCTTAATAACCGTTTTCATGGGCGTTATTTACATTCACATTCTCATCTATTTTAAAATAACATATGTCAAAAATCAATATGGGAAATTCGTTCCATCATGCCTTCTACAGTCGGGTATCAATTTATACGCGATATTTTCAGACTTATTTTTCTCAATGTGGTATTGTCTTCTACCTCCTCTGTTCATGTCAGTCTTCGGTATCCTAACTCTAAAGAATGTCCACTCGTCTCAACGTCGAATCCATCCGAACGGTGTTACTCTACAGCAGCAGCGAAAAAACCATCAACTGGTTAAAATGCTTATGTTTCAAATTTTAACCTTTATCCCGCTGACACTACCATTAGCCATACAAAAAGTTTATGGGACGGTATCCGTCAACACTCCTAAAAATGATTTTACTTTGGCTACTGATGATTTTGCTCTTCAAACGATTGCTCTTTTATCGAATGCTTATCACAGCATCAACTTCTATATATACACATTATCGGCACGAACATTTCGTAGAGAACTACTGAAAATGATTACTGCATTCATTCCTCGAAAAAACAATTAGTTAAAAACCATGACAAAAATAGAAATGGTCTCAAACATCAAGATTATCCTCTTAGCGAATAAGTCATGAGTTTCTCAGTGTACTTTACGACGTGAAGCTCTAATATTAATTTAACAGTTTCTGCCAGAAATGGAAGTTCATCATTGTGTTTTCTACTATTTGATCAACACATTTCTACATTTTCTATGTAAAACATAAAAGATGAATTGACTAAGTTTTTAAATTACAGTAAATGAACACGAAAACAGGAAGAAAGAGCAGTGCGTATTTAAATGATGTCTATGATTATTAGAGTAAGAGATGTTCAGAATTAGAGAATGATCTCTTTCTCTGCCAGTAACTGAGTGAGTTTCAAGCTTCTAGCACTTTTCTTTCTTGAGTAATCAAATTTTACTAGGCTAAGGAAACTATGTAAAGTAATGTAGCCGTTTCAACTAAATTTTTTACTTTCTCATTGTCACTGTGTTGTTTCAAATGCTTGCTACTTTGACGAAACTAGTTTTATTAGCAAGTAAATACATATGTGTACCCACAGAATCTTTTTTCGTATTTATTGCGTTATAATGCGTTAGGCACATTGTAATGCCTTGTAATGTGTTAGCTTTTTCTATTGTGTTATAAAGCGATAAATTCAGAACAAACATCGGCCTGGCCAAATGTGACGGAATTCCCTTTTTTGGACTTCTTTGAGCCAGATCTCACTCATTTTAAAAACATAGGTTTTCAAATTTTTACTACACATAAAGAACTTCGAGTCCTAGTCGCACGAA